>JAQHUG010000065.1:6907768-6935085 GCA_028555095.1 Dicrostonyx torquatus
AGAAGAAGAAGAAGAAGAAGAAGAAGAAGAAGAAGAAGAAGAAGAAGAAGAAGAAGAAGAAGAAGAAGAAGAAGAAGAAGAAGAAGAGAGAAAGCAGGTGGGGATTCTGCCCTTTAAAGGGACAGGCACAACGCATGTGCACAGAGACCACACTGCCACAAGAAGCCAGGGCACTGCTTGCATACTGGGCATGCATGCAGGAGTGAAGTACTCTGCCAACGGGTGGGCAGGTGGGCCTGAATGTTCACAAATGGTATGCCATCATTTTAACTTGCTTTTTTATTGCTTCCAGTATTAAAGCAAATATGAGTCTATTCTTCTAGCTACAGCCAACTAATCTTATCTCAGGCATTTAGCCACCAAAATAAGTATCTTGAGACTAAAGACCAGACAGGAATCTGGTATCTCTTCTTCCCTCATATGGGCCAGAAATGCACCTCTGCAGCAAACAGGGTCTTTAAAAGAGGCTACTATCACCCTGACAACACACAGACATCCAAGAAATGTAGGTCCACTGTGGCAATGTTTATCTTCTGAGCACACAATCCTAAAATTGAATGACCTGGATTAGCACCTTCAGTAAAACAGGGATTCCCCAATCCAAAAATGCTTTTGCTGAACAAATGGCAAGTACCCAAGGGGATTACTGCTTAGTGGATCTCCTCAGTGGCTACTAGACGCGTGGGCTTAAAAGCAAGGCATCGAAAAGCCTTCCCAAACCGAATTCACTATGGGATGTATTTCCAATAAAGTAATTGATTGTAATATGCAATAAATGTCTGCTTCTTTGTCATTATACATAAAAAACAATTGCAACAGTAACCCAGTCTAGAAGAAAAAATATTAAGCATTAAAGCTTTAAGGTGATGGAAAACCTTTTAAAATGTAAATAGCACGCATTTGGGTTCAAGAGATGTATGATGAGCTGAATGAAAGACTTTCAAACATTACTCTGTATTACATTAGAATGCATCTCTGTGTGGGAAGTGAAATAGAATTATGATTTCTATAACAAGAAGAAATGACACAAGATTTCCTGTTGGTTTAAAGAAAA
The DNA here is from genome assembly GCA_028555095.1 of Dicrostonyx torquatus. Lineage (NCBI taxonomy): Eukaryota > Metazoa > Chordata > Mammalia > Rodentia > Cricetidae > Dicrostonyx > Dicrostonyx torquatus. The sequence continues at coordinate 6,908,823 of JAQHUG010000065.1, forward strand.
CAAGATATTTTTTCCATTTTAACAGATAATAGCGCTGTGGGGAAAGCCACCCCAGTGGCTAGCATCCATATACCCACAGACTCTGGAATGTTCTGGTGGAAGATCCACCTCAAGTCCAGTCCCCCACCTCTCTCCAAACCCTGCCACATCTCAGAAAATCTGCCAAACACAGCTACTCCACCAGAGTTGCTAAAGACCGCTCCCACAGGGTATTTAAACTGCACTCAAGGAAAAAAAAAACAGACACATGGTCTTCCTATCCCCCTTTTCTTTCTCCTCTCTGGAGGGCTGGAAAATCATCCAGGAGTGTTTTATCTATTAAACCTGGACTTTTTCTACTTCGGTTTAATTTGGTCTGATTTGGATTGCTGCATCAGTGGAGAGGATTATCGGGTGCAGAAACTTTTCAAATAGAAGCAAATTAAAATGGAATTCACATTCAGAAAAATTAAGAGTGCACTGAACATTTTATTTTAAAATGTATTTCGTATTTACCAAATACTAGAAATCATGTCCATTGGAGCATCTGAATTTATATAACAAAAATTTTAAATGATGTCATAAAATATGTAGGATGACCTAAATCTGAACTGTTGTTGTAACACACTTATGTCTTTCGAAAGGAGATTGCCATTATCTTTACCTGTAAGCTGACTGAAAAACCATTTCTGAAGCCTACTGGAGGATAAGCAACAAAAGATTGAAGCCTAGAAGGATTAATTAATTTTATATTGGATATTGTATGACAAATAACCCTATATGAATAATTTGAAAATACCATATTTAATCTATTTGCATTAAATCCAAAGCAGTAGATTCAAAAGCACTCAAGTCACTGTTGGCTTAGCCCCCTGTAGCTCTGACAATACCCATGAGGGAAGAACATTAAAAGAATTGCTTGACCAAAGCACAGAGAAAACCAACTGAAACAGCACTTACAGAGAAGAAGTACAGTTATGAACATCCCACATAAAAGGGTATTTGAAGACATCAGAATAGATTATCTGGTACAAAGCAGGGCTGAATCTGACAGTTTTCAGTTCCTTTATTGTCAAATCCCTCACTTTTGCTCCTCCTCCCAGGAGCACATCAACTCGTAAACAACCATTCGGAGGGGTTTGTACCCCATGCCATTGTCTCTCCCTATGTGTCACCACATAGAAATTGAAGTAACATAAAATTTAGTCTAGAAGGAGTAAATAATTTTATATTGGATATTTACGTCAAACAACCCAATATGAATAGTCTGAAAATTCCATACTTACTCCATTTTCACCAATTACATCCAAAGCAGTCAATCCAAAATAACTCAATCTATTGTTGATTTAGACCTTGGTAGTTTTGAAAATACTTATAAGGGGAAAACTGGAAGAACTATAACTCACTGTCCCTTACACAAATATGCACTCTCTTAATCTCCCACCACCACCACACACATACACACGCACTCATATGTATTTATATGAACATAACTCTTTCCCTTTCTCTCTCTTTTCTTCATTTTCCCATGGGAGGGATCTATGGTCTGAACAGATACTGAACTCTATAGCATGGGTAGGATTTGTGTTGTTTAAGGCACCCAATCAGTAGCAGTTTGTTATGGGAAGCAAAGAAAAGCAATATATCCATTCCTCAACTCATGATAATATGGGGCGCAGGGCATTCAAGCTCAAGGGTGAGGCTGCTTATGAGGCCATCAACTTATTCATCTGTTCATTGTTTGCCTACTGCCGCAGCTTGGGAAGATGTGACTGCTCTCTGGTGTTTGCAATGCCCTTCAATTTTGCCTAGGAAGGACAGCATAAAGCCACTTTGCTCTTAGACAATTACAAAATGAGGATGATGGTAATTGGGCCTAAGTATTCATTACTTCCTTTCTCAGTCCAACATGTCTTGACAGTTTTATTCCAGGAAAAAGAATAACAGATCCTATTGAACCAGACAGTGGCTGATAGTCCATTCAGCTGCTGTCGCTCCCAGTACAGTTCCTCTTTTCACTGATCAACTTGATCTTCTTTCTGAATTTTAGAAAAATGTCTGGAAATGCCCTGTCTCTCAATAAGTGCCCCTTTGTTCTCCTCCCCATTCCTGATTCCAAAAATCTATTGTGATCATTGGTTCTTTTGGTGTTATAGTTTCCATTCAGGCCATAAGAATAATGTGTTATTTATTGTTGCACTCTTAAGAATGACAGCTTAGGGGCTGGAGAGATGGCTTAGTGGCTAAGAGCACCAGCTGCTCTTCCAGAGATCCTGAGTTCAATTCCCAGCAACCACATGGTGACTCACAGCCATCTCTAATGAGATTTGGCGCCCTCTTCTGGTGTGTGGGCATACATAGAGGCAGAATGTTGTATACATAATAAATAAATAAATCTTAAAAAAACAAACAAACATGTTTCGTATAGTGAAAAGGAAGCAGAAAGATGCAACACAAATTACAGGTCATGGATACTAACTCAGCTTTAAAAAAAAAAAGAATGACAGCTTAATTCTGTTCATCCACCCTTTTCTCCACACTTCATGCCAGACCCAGTTTCAGAAACATGTATAAACATGGTGAAACCTTTACCTGTGAGCCTGACATCATACAGGGATGGCTATGACAGTGACTGTGTAAATAATAAGCACGTGATAGCAGCAAGAAAAGAATCACAAAGCAGGATAGATGGGCAGAGGGTAAAGGGGACTTACAGGCACCAGAAAATGCTTCTGTAAGGAGGACACATGTTGCTGAAGGATTTGTGTCCCATTCAATCCCACAGCCACTTTAAAAATAACCCCTCAGAGGCCTAATATTAATTACAAACTGTTTGGCCTATTATCTGAGGCTTATTATTAACTATCTCTTACAACTTAAATTAACCAATTTCTATTACTCTGTATTTTACTATGAGGCTCGTGGCTTATTACCTCACATTTTGCTTCTCCTGTGGCTGCTGGCATCTCCCTTGAACCCCCTTCTTTCTACCTGTATTCAGTTTGGCTTTCCCACCTACCTATATTCTGCCTTGACATAGACCAAAGCAACTTCTTTATTAACCAATGACAATAAAACATATTCACAGCATACAGAGGGGCATCCCACATCAGCAGCAGTTTGTGCCTAATGAGGATGGGGGAGTGAATAAGTCCATTTTGTGGCAGTAGAAGCTGCAAGTGCAAACCAACCCCTGGAGCCTGAGGTATGTGTGATTAGGGACGGTGTATTCAGGGAACATATTGGAGGATAGCGTAGCTTGGCAAGTGACTCATTTAGAGGACAAGGGAGATATGAGATCTTGAAGACATGCAGAGCACCTAGACCCTAAGGGGCCAAGATAACTTTATGGAATGTGATTGGGCTAGGCTTTTATGTCACTAAAGAATAACAGATGCTGATATATGTATACATACATATATACATAAACATATGTATATATATATATATATATGCATTGAAGAATGAGAACGAGGGGTGGCAGTGGATGTTATGTACTCAAAAGTACAGACAGAGTGAATCAAATTTTGGCAACATAATCACAGCACAGAAACATTCCAAATGAGATCAAGTCTAACATGCTACTGTGTTGTCTGCAAGCTGGAATCTGAACACAGGACAAGGAGGTGAAGCCAGTCCAGGGCTGTCTTCAGAGTGACACCTCACTCACTTCACATCAAGGTGCCACAAAGGCTAATGCAGCCCTGGGTGAGTGACAAACTTTTCCAAGGGAACAGATTACTGCAATGTTTTCAGGAACCAGTGACACTCATGACACTCATAAAGCATATTAAACGATATGCTTTTTCATGTTGTGTCAGTAATTCTTTTCTGAGTCCTTTTGCATGAGAATAATTATAACCTGTTATCTATATCTCCAATATTGTAGTTTGTGGCTTTCAAGATTTCAGGTTGTTCTTTCCCTGCCACTGTGTCCAAAGTTTCCTAGACTAAAATGAAGTATGGCGAAGGTAGGCCATGGAATTTACCCAAAGGCTGGTTGGGAATCTCAGTTTGAACAAAAGACATCTATATGCTGAAAGCAAAGGCCTTCAGATGAAATCTAAAAACCAAAGACTATAGTCATAAAAAGGTAAGGCTAGATGGGATAGATAAAGAAGCAGTAAGTCTCAATAAACAGCAGTGTGCAAAAGGGCTCAGTGGTCCTCTGCTGGGTTGCTGGTTCTAGTTACCAGTCTGGAGGACACCTTCATGTGGCATCCCGAGGATTAGGAACAGCATAGCCCTTGCTCTTACACTGTCCCAAACACAACCTCAGAGAACAGTAGATGAGCCATTAATCTGATGAGGAAGTTCCACATCACAGCTTAATTTCAGTCCCTTAAGGTTAGTTCCATGCAGCTCCATTTTGTGTTCTTGGAATATGACTCTGTTCTGCTCATGAAAATAAAGAGAATGGCAGTATTGTTCCTCGGAGAAACTATCTGCAAAATGATCCATCACCTGTCCTAAGAAAAGGGAGCTGTATCCTAGGTAACTTAGATGAGGTAAGAGCTACTGGCTAAGTGGGTCAAGTTTGGATTAAGGCTCAAGATTTCCAGTAAGAATTTTCTCGGTTTGGGGAGGGAAGAATGTACATACCAAATCAGAATTGAATAAACTCATATTAAGTATCACCAGGGCCTTACCATGCAATTCAGCTGGGATTACAGTAGCTATGCTTTTGATTTCTTTAGATTGATGATTTAATGGTACTAATTTGGCTACTAGGTATTATCAGCTCCTGGCTCACCTATAAATGTCTGGAGACTCTTAGAGTCTCGGTGAAATTGAATTTGATCAGGAGCCACTGTTAAAAGCCGGCGACCCTAAATATACCCAGCATGCCTTGTCCATGTCTTCTGGAAAGCACATTGCAGACGTTTGTCCACAGCCCTGCCTCTACCTTCCTGGGAAGGACTCCTGACCTACCGCAGAGTCTTTGCTGTGTGCTGTGTTCTCCCAGAGAAGTAGGATGAAACCATTTTTTTCCTTCCTCAGTGTTTATCCAAATCTCATATCAGCATGCCTTATACAAAACAGTATAATTGAAACATGAATGAAAACCATCCTCCGGGAATCCTACCACTGTGAAGGAAGAGCAGATTCCTAATGAGCCCTGAGGCTCTGTACGGAAAAGACCTACACCAGCGCTATGGGTGCCAAACTGGCCAGCTACATGCAGTCCAAGTAGCAGAGAATTGAGGCAGAAGTCAATGTAACATTCTTTAGTGTTAAGAAGACAAAGTTAAACTTTGTCGACTAAAATTAGTAAAATAAATGAGGTAAATTAAGGAAACTGGCCATTTGGTGAATTATTTTTCAGCAAATTAGACTGAACTGGAAATAACTGGTAATAAAGAAGGAATGGGGGTTAGCAAAGATTTAATAAGTGTCTCTAGGGGGTCACCCAACAATTGCAAATGTTGCTTGTTATGGTAAACAAGCCTCTCACATTTTAAATATCACTTTTAAAGCAATACAGGAGGAGTGCAGATCATAAATATATACCCACAGGACAGATAAAATGGGAAAAACTATGGGAACCCGAATGGGCTCTGGGAGTAGGGGATAAACCTCCAGTGACCGTGTTGTGTGTGCTTCGAAACTGCAGTACCTCGAACAGCTGGAGTAGAAATGACAGTGACATACTTCACAAAACAGCATTCAAAAATCCAAATTGGATAAGACATGTTCCAGATAAAACAGAGTCCTGGGGACAAAAACCTGCCCAGGACTGGGAACTGAAAACAAGTAGAAACAGAAAGGATGTGTATGGCAGAGTGGGCTGCAACCACTAAGAGGCCTTAGAAAGAAGCTGATCATCTTGTCATCAGCTTAGAGTGAAGGAAAGGTGGTCTTGTAGAAGTTTAATTAGAGAGTTTGGCATCTTGGCAAACAATGGGTAGATCCACATCACAGGGAGCCCTACAGGCCATGGGCTAACTGACTATTATTATCAAGAATCTAATTGGCTTCTCTTTGGGTTTAGGGAATTTATTTCTTTTTGTCCAAAAGCAACCGAAAACACCAAAAGGCTTAAAAGTGGTAGTAAAATGATCTGACTTGCATTTTAAAGCAGCAATATAGTCCCCTGGCCAAGGGGAAGACCGAACAGGTTACTGAAGTGTTATTATTCTGGTCATATATCAGAGGTAGGAGCATTGGCTATTATGGTAACATTGGAAATGAAGGCAAGGAAGTGTTCTTTCTCAGTAGAGAGAAGGGTGGTTTGATGATGCCTTCTGGGTTCCTGCATTATCAAGGCCCTGGAGGGAACCAGCTTTGGAGTAAGGAAAATCACAGCAGAGGGCAAAACTTAGTGGGCTGAGTGGAACTTTCTTTGGACCGTCTCTTCAATAGTTTGTCTGTCTTCTCTATATTACAGGCATGGGAATTTTCCCAGTTCATGTACTACACAAACAAAAGAAAATTCCAGGAACTATCATAGAATCACACAGTTTTTTCCATGGAAGATGGAACTTAGCATCACTTTCATGGAACCTGTTTTGGAAGAAAGGCAGCTCGTTTCTATGTGATTGGAGGAAAGTTTGTATTGTTGCCATGCAACAGGGCTTTGTTGAGCACCTTTGGATTAAGAAACTGACCCTGAAATCCTGAATCCATGGGAAAGCCCTGAAAAAAAGCAATGAAAGACTAACCACCATGGTTCATTAATGAGCTCCTGATAATTTCAGAAATAGTATCTTAATGGGAAGTTGTACAAGGGAAAGGAGTAGTGTGTTCATATTTCATTGTATATGTGCATGAAATAATAATAATGTAATAGTATCTTTCTGAGTAGACAAAGTTGATTTTTCTATAAAAACCTGGTACACAATGAGAAAAACCCTATATGTGTCACCTGTTCTGCTGGCCTTCATACAATATAATATTTCCCCATACTAAGAGAGAATTCATGCAACTCTGAAGTTTCAGGGCAATCATCTAGCAACAAATGCCAGAGATGAGCACCCATTCAACTCCAGGCTATGGCACTCCCAAAGATGCTGAGAACACTTCCAAAGGGGAAGGAAAACAAAGACGTAAATGTCCTCTGTTGTGGAAGAAGCAAATACCATTCAGCAAGCAGAGAGTTAGCACTCTTAGCCATACTCTGATGTATGTAGAGGGAGACAGTCAAGGAGGTCACCATGGCTACATCTGGCTGTATCTGCTTGAGTTATCTGTATTGAACAGATTGCTACAGGGTGTGGGTATTTTTCTCTGGTCTCATTATGTGTGTGTAATGCCAATTAAATAGCAGGAAGGAAAATTAAAAGAGAAAATATCTGTCCCCGCTGAGTTTAATCTCATTAGTGCAAAGTCAAATGATTAGGTTCAGACTTTGGTAAAGACAGTAGCAAAGTTGTGTCTTTTGCATCGCACCAAGAAAAATCAGAGTATCTTACTGAGATGAAGACAATGGAGCCATTCCTGTAATAAAATGAAACTATTAGTGGCGCTGAGTATCAATGTGAATAAACACCACGGGGACCTCATAATCTTCTCAGACTTCAAACCATAACTGAAAGCTACCAAGTTAACCACTTTAAGGATAGGTATCATGTCCCCATAGATTGATTGCAAAACTAATGTTTGTTTGCTTTATCCTACTAGTGGCTTATATAATCTTGAAACATCAGTTTCTCCATTAATAAAATCATGGGAGCCGGGCAGTGGTGGCACACGCCTTTAATCCCAGCACTCGGGAGGCAGAGGCAGGTGGATCTTTGTGAGTTCGAGACCAGCCTGGTCTACAAGAGCTAGTTCCAGTGCAGGCTCCAAAGCCACAGAGAATCCCTGTCTCAAAAAACCAAAAAAAAAAAGAAAAGAAAAGAAAAGATAAAATCATGGGTAGTTCCAGATTTGTTGCCTAAACCAGACAATGCTTAGAGAAAATGCAAAATGTGTCTATCAACATTTAGTTTCATAGTTCATTGAGGGTTTGAGCATCTTAAAGTATACTAACAAGACATTAGGCCTCAGGTGAAAATCCAAAGTTCCCCTTCCTTTAGGAAAGATAAGAAATGTCAGTAATGCTGGGCGGTGGTGGCACATGCCTTTAATCCCAGCACTCAGGAGGCAGAGGTAGGCAGATCTCTGTGAGTTTGAGACCAGCCTGGTCTACAAAAGCTAGTTCTAGGACAGGCTCCAAAGCTACAGAGAAACCCTGTCTCAAAAAACCAAAAAAAAAAAGAAAAAGAAAAAGAAATGTCAGTAACAATATATATATATTGTTTTATATATATATATATGAGGAACCTACAGTCAACATCATCCTAAATGGAGAAAAGATTGAAGTAATTCCAGTCAAATCAGGAATTTCTGTCCACTATCCCCCACTTCTTTTCAATATTATGCTTAAAATAATTTAGCTGGAGAAATAAAGAAGTAGAAAAGGATATTAAAAGGAAAAGAAGAAGTTAAACCATCCTTATTTGCAGATGACAGGATATTATGCATAGGAGATACAGAAAAGTTTTTATCAGAAAACATCTAGAAATGATCAACAATTAAATAAATATGGAAGAAATGATTTGCAAAAATCTATTTGTTTATGAACCATTAACAAATATGTATGGAAAGAGATCATGGACACACACTCCTTCACAACAGCCTCAAAGAAAATAAAATTTCTAGGAATAAATCTGCTCAAGGAAGTGAAAAAGCTCTGCAGTGAAAACTTTACATCTCAGAAGAAAGAGTTAGACCCTGGAACATGGAAAGATACTCCATGCTCAAGGACTGGTAGAATTAGCATTATGAAAATGACCATTCAGTTAAAAGCCATTTACAGATGCAATGCAGATAAATAGAAGTTTGTTAGCACTAACCATGTGATCTTGTCCAAATTACTCAATACCTTATGTGTGTAGTTTCCAACTGTGTAAAATGAGATAAAATAATCAGTTCCAAACTCCAGTGTAATTGCAAGGGTTTAATAAGATAGTATGGGCCCAGCCCCTAGCAAAGGCAAAACCCTCAACTAATGTTCATTCATCCCATCTATTTGGTAGCCTCAAGATAAGAGAAAAGTAGAAAGAACAATAACAATAATAATAATAATATTTATCATCATCATATTAATTAAGTCTTCCTATCCAGAAAACACTACAAGAAACCAAAAAGTCATCATATAGCCTAGAAAGATAATAAGAAAGAGGTGTGAAGACACTCCACAAAATGAGCCAAGCATAAGACAGGGCCTTGGATGTCCTTGAGTCAGCCCCCACAGTGGCAGTTTGGACAGCAGGCCTCAAGCCTAAGCCTTGGCTTTCCTAGTCCAGCACCTACCTGTTACTCCTTCCTAAATCCTGCTCGCACTTCTGCCTTTACAAGCTTGCATTCTGTAGTTCTCCACCTTATTATAAAAGTAAAAAACTATTCACAAGCAAGCAAATCTACCAATAGTAAACAATAAAAAGTAATATATCTACCTAATGGTATCTATATCACAAACCTAGTTTCTGGGTAAAATGAACGAACCAGCAAAGAAGCTCTTAATAAAAAGTGTCATGTGGTCTTGTCAGTGCAGTGATCAAATCCAACTAGAGAGGGACACCATGCTGGAAAGTCACAAAACAGGTGCCCTTCCCTTTGGTAGCTGGCAGGATAGAATGGCCGGCATAGTGGGCCTTCTAGGCTTGGATTCCATAGAACAGTCTTGATTTTAACTATGACCAGTGCATAGAATCCATTGCAGAGCAGTGAAAGCCTTGCTGCCCTTGACACTGAGATTTGTAGAAGTTGAAGGTCAGGAGGCTGCCTGATGTGGGTCTAACTGCGGTAAAACCTCACTTGGACCAAGAAGAGGCAAGGTGGTATAGAGCCTCAGCTTCTAAAGAACACAAGCTAAGGCAAGTACTGAGGCAGAGACCGAAGTGTGTCCACACACACACACACACACACACACACACACACACACACACAAACCTGGCCACACTGTTGGTAAAGCACATTGCTCTCTCCAAATAGCTAATAATTATCCAATATTTTATTACAAAGTATTAAAAAGATAAAGATAAAATTCCCCCTTTATAAAGCAAATTGACAAACTATCTTATTACTGTGGTATACGTCATATACATTACTACATGGTATATTGATAGAAAGGTTCATTTTTATCACGCATAGAAAATACATAAATATATTTTCAAACTCTGGCCAGTGTTTAATGGCCTGACTTATTCAGAGCAACAAAAACAAACAACTCAGGTGCGGCTGATGAGGAACAGCTTGAGAGTTACATTCTTTCTTAAATATATATTGATCCTTAGGTCCAGGCTCATACAAATGCATGGGCACATGTCTGTCCCTGAATTAAAATGACCCTGACCTCAGCGTGAGGAACACTGATCATTTCTCTGATGACTGCCTGAGAAGGAAGACAGCAGAGGGACACAGTCTAATGAGGTTTGTATTGACTGTAGAAGAACTTGTCTAAAAGTGTCTGGTTCTCCAAGAGCTGGGTGTGGACAGAGGGCAGAGAGAGGGCAGGGGCTTAGACCCACACCACAGAGGTAAGGAGAAAGATGGAGGACTACCACACAGCCTCTACACGGTGTGGCTATGCTGGATGTGTCTTACAAGCCACTCAAGCCACCCTAGTCTTGGTTCTTTCGCATGTGTACCTTTTTATTTTCCCCTTCTGTTGTTAAAGATCAAAACCAGGGCTTCACACGTGCTGAGCCATCCACTCAACCGCTGAGCTGTACATTCCAGCCCTACAGGTCAGACAAAAACAAAAGCAAAAACCCAGAAGCTTCTTAAACTTTAGCTCTGTTTTCTGTTTCTCAAGATTCTTCTCAGAAGGTACTCACTTAGTCTCTACCAATGCCTGGTACTAGGAAAGTCTGGCCTACCCTTCTCTTTGATTTGAAATGTTTTAGAGGTGAACAGTGATGGGTACCTAGCATTCTCCAGACTGCGCACAAAGGTGCTGAGGAGGCCTTCAGAACCCTCATGGGATGGGAGAGGTAACCTGTATATCTGAAAGCTCACACACACATCCTTCCAGTCACACTCTAGGCCAAGCAAGGAGGATCCTTTAGGCCTTGTCTGAGATTTGTCAACAGAAATTCCACCCTCAGCAAACTCACCACAGATTTGCTTCCAACAAGAAGGTAATTGTCAAATTTGCTTGGCCACATGGTTTTGGAAACAATGGGGTCTCTGTATACGGTTCTCGAAATGCACCCCCTGCTGCACGCGCCCCAGGAAATACTAGTGCAGCTGGAGGACACAAACCCCAAATAAACACTTTGGTTCCCTTTTGGAAATACAGAATAAATTATATGCAAATTTGTCCAATGCACAGCATTTACAAATGAACTTGGCCTGAGGAATTAGCCGAGGTTTTCATGTACGTAACCATAATCACACCATGACGCCGAAAATCATTTCTGGGGTTACAAAATCAAGCAATCACTAGCAAGCGAGGAGCTCGGTGCTTCTCGGGAGGAAACAAAAGCAAATGGCCAGCGCTTGAAATGGCATCCGCAACCACAAGCATTTGCTAACTACCACGCGCAGTCAGGAGTACTCAGTATTGCTCAGCATGTTCTAAACCCACACTGGATATACAGTTTGAAATACTATTAATTTGTTGGATCCTCACAATAACGTTATAAAGTAGATACTTTTCAAGGCATAGAGAGTTCCTGTAACTTGGCAAATACCACATCATCGAGTCTAGCAAAACCAAGGTCTAAAGTCAGTCTATCAAGCTGATCTTAGAAGTATGTTTTTATTCTACACTACTTGGAGGTCATACCCTAAGAGAAAACTTGCATTTTGATTTAATTTAGCATATAAAATCTTGTTGATTCCCCTAAAATAATCCTTTCATAGAATAAACTGTGGGCAACCTTAACGGAACTGCTTTAAAAAAAAAAAAAGTCTTATTTCCTAGTCCTATTTATTCTCCCCAAGAGTACCATACTCCAGAAGAAAAACACTGAAAATAGCCATCTATCAGACACCTGAAGCAATGGCCTCGGAGTATAAGATTATTAAACAATCTTCAGATAGGTTAGTACTCAAACATTCAATGTTTCATTGCTGGCAACTTTAGCCTCTATCTAACCTTCTTCGGAAGAAATATGAATACTCCCCACCCCCTGGAAGCCTCCAGTACTGTGTTGAACATGGATGAAATAATACCCCATTTTATTCTGCACATCTTTTGTCTGCAACAATAATCTTGAAGCATAAAATGCGTGTACTCACTGGGGAACAGGAGAAAATTAATTCCCAGCAAATTTTGTCAATGGCTGTCACTCACTTTCCCATGGAAAGGATTGTTCTGGGGCTGAGCAGACACATCACTAGGCACTGTCTTGAGAAGAGATAGACAACACAGTCCTATTTTGTAGGTCTGGAGTCTAAAGGGAAATCAGATCTTGCTTAGTATTGTCATAGTTGCGTAATTGCCCTTAAAATCCAACTGTGAGCCGTGTTCCTACACGTATATTTGTGTGACCCTCGTCTTTGTGGACCCGACCACCTGAATGCCTTCTCCTCGGGCTCAATTATATGACAGCTGCTCACAGGCCCTGTCGTCCCCACTTCAGGTCACCAGTCTCACAGACAGCACAGTATCTGTGATCAGATTCAATTGCTCCTAGATATAGTCTCCTCGAGGAGAAGAAACACAGCTACTGCATCTCGTGATACCACAGAAGTTGTGTGTGTTCAATAATAATGACTGAATGAGTAAAGTGATGAGTTTGCACCACCGGGGTCAGTAATAATATTTCTTCTTTACTGGCCCTGCAGCCAATCTCTATTGGATAACGGTACATACCTGCATTTTTTTTTCCTTTTCCAGTGTCCCTTTTTAGACACGAGATGCAGGACACCGCGTACCTCATTTCAGCCTGCCATATGAGTTACTTAAAATGTTATCTAAGAATAGATAAGAAGAGATGGTTGCCTGGTTATATAATTTGTTTTAGCCTGACCGCTCTGAGTCCCCCGATCCAGTTATTCTAGCCCTCGTCCATATGTGAGCTCAGCTTCCATTCTAGCCCAGTGCTCTCAAGTGGACCAGGCAAGAATGAAAACCCACAAGGGAACTAAATCCTCAGCTTTGACTGACAGTCTGAGCCACCAACCTCGGGAAATAAATCAGAGAGTCTGTTGAGGCATACAGGACACTGCTGGAGGGAGGGGCATCACAACTGAAGGGCACAGGGCACTCAGGAACAGATGGACCTGGGTACTCTCCATTTCAACATCTATTCTCCTGAAGACTGAGGATTCTGTGGTCTCCTCCTTACCACCGCAAACCCAGAGTTTCTGAACATCACAAAATGAGCATTAAACTGTTAGCTATTCTGTTAAATAATGGATCACCCTTAATAACAGAGCCCAGAAAATGCCAGGGATTTTTATTTAATCTAAAAGGATTGTTGTCATGGATCATACATAATTATTAATTGATTGCTTCCAAATTCCAACATCACTATCATTATCTCGAATACCTATCATATTGCAACTGCAAATACAACACAAATTTGGTCAATGAAGTCTTCAAAAGTACAAAATACGCACTTTGGGAATTAAATTTCAGAAGTCTTATGCTTCAAGTCTGCATATCACATGCATTTCCTGGGAGAACCGGTTTCACATACCCATCAATGTCTGACAACTCAGTTCCTAACTTAGAATCCTACATTTAGAATGACAAAAAAGCAGAAGAAACTGTCCTGCTCCACAGAATGGAAGTACCACAGCCACCCAAGAAACACTAATAGTGATGTCTGATGTCAGCCGGGAAGTATCAAAAAAAGCCTCAAAAACTCCATCTGGATACCTCGCATTGGTGGCTGACGATGTACACACTATTTCAGGGTTCTGATGCACGTGTGTCTGCTGTAAAGGTAGGGAACACATCATACCATCTGAAGAGCCTCTTTTACCATGACAAGATACAGAAGAGCCACCTGAAGTCAAAATTGAGTCTGAATCCCAACCCTTGAGGGTAGATCCACAGAACAGCATTGATCCAAGGATCGGATCAGGAGCAGTAACTCACCTACCAATACTGCCAGCCACTGAAAAGCTGAACAGTTAATTACCGAGCCAGCTTCTGAACCTAAGGGGAATCTTAATAGACAGAACTAATTAAAATCAATAGTCATATGGTAACTGTGAAGTTGGGAAAGGCATTTCACACATTTTAAAGTAGACACGAATGGCCAATGCCCAGTCTTCATATCAACCACACTATCCGACTCTCCAGCAAATGTCTGCCAACAGATCATCTTCCTAGAGAGGGAAAGAGAGAACCCTTGAAGGCATTGCCTGTGGTTTGGAGAGTCAGAGGTGCTCACAGGCCCGCATGTGGAGCCAGAATGATCCTCATATTACGGAGTCAAACGCTACAGGAAAGTGGAGCTTGATTTTTCATCTGGCTTGCAATTTTCTGACTTTCTTTCTTTCTTTTTTCCTACCTTCCTTCCTTTCTTTGTTTCTTTGTTTGTTTCTTTCCTTCCTTCCTTCCTTCCTTCCTTCCTTCCTTTCTTTCTTTCTTCCTTTCTTTCTTTCTTTCTTTCTCTTTTGTCTGTTTTTGTGTTTTTCAAGACAAGGTTTCTCTGTCCTGGAACTCACTCTGTAGACCAGGCTGGCCTTGAACTCATAGAGATCCACCTGCCTCTGCCTCTGGCTTTCTGATTTTAGGAGATTTATTTTCTCTGGACCCCAAGTGTTTCCTCTATAAAATAAAATGAAAAATTAGACTATCTTCAAAGATCCCTTTGTATCTTTTTCTGGAATAACAGAATATATATAAGAGCCTAGAATATAGGGGTCCAATAAAGGGGTAAAATATGAGCACCCCACTCAAAATAAATTCTCTTGTTCTGCTTTCCCTTTGAGGCAGTGGATGTTTCATGTCCTGTTCTTTGTGGCTAGCTTGCATGACTTTACCAATGACCTCTAAGAACACACAAATTTTAATACTGTTTCAAAAAACCTTTTACCAAGTGATAAATGGAAGCATAATACATTGACCCAAAACCTGACCATCACATTGAATTATGATTTAATCCAACTTATCGTAGCATAGATATATATAGTGTGTCAAGTCAATTATAGAAGAACAATCTTTTAAATGTGAAAAAACTTGTCCCAGCACAAAATTCCTCTGTGGCTAAAATAACATTAGGTTCTTTCTGGCCTAATAATACATACTGAAGTCCAACAAAGAAAGCTCTTCATGGCCTCATGATAGAAGGGTAAGAAATGAACTTGACATATGGCAGTTGTGGATAGAAGAAGGCAAGGAAAGCTGAAGTTTTTACCACATTATTTATTTTAATTAGTTGGTTTTTGGTATGGGGTAGCCATGCAAGCTCATGATAGAACTTTTAAACAGGGACTCCCTCTTTTATTACTAACTCCTTTTTAAATTTTTTAAAAGTGCCATATATAATACATCATTTTCTCCTTCCAGCCCTTCCCATGCACCTTTCTTCCCCTTGCTCTCCTTCAAATGCATGACATCCGTTTTAATTGTTGTTACACACACATACACACACACATATATGACAGATTTAGATATGCACACACTTATATTCCTAAATATATAAGTTTAACTTGCTCAGTAGGGCTCTCTCTTTTAAAAATACAAATATTACCATGTTTTATATATAGCTCTGTAACTTCCTTTTTAACTTAATTTATCTCAGATTGTGTGTTTTATCATTGTACACTTCATTTTAATAGCATTTAACTTTATGAATAAACTGACTTTATACCACAAGTTTTTATTAGTAGACATTTAAGTGGTTTCCAGCCTTTTGCTATTGTAAACACTGCTTAAGTTAATAACACGAGACACACCGTTTGGTGCCTGTGTGCATCAGTGTGTCTGTGCGATACATTGAAAGGTACTTTTTCTATGTAGAGGTATCACACTACTGATCTTGAAAGAATCTGGCCAAATTTTTCCTGGCAATATTACACTAGTTTATATGGCCATCACATAAGGGCGTTCTTCTTCCCTCATCTCTGTCAAGAGAGCTTGCTATCAGGGATTTCTCTCGTAATATGGAGAATGAAATGGATTCCTTGGCATTGTTTCATTTTGAAATATGTTTTATGTAAGCGCTTGTCCACCTTCCCCTGTGCTTCCTATCTCTGATAAGGAATGCCTTAGTAGTGGCTGGAAAGATGGCTTCACAGTTAAGAGCATTGGTTGCTCTTTCTAGAGGACCTGGAACCAGTTCCCAGCACCCACATGGTGGTTCACAACCATCCGTAACTCCAGCCAGTTCCAAGGAACTCAGTGTCCTCTTCTGGCCTCTGTGGGAACACATGGTATATTTACATACATGCAAGCCAAACACTTGCCCACATTTTAAAAAAATTAATGGTGGTGGGCATTTGGTTATATCTTGTCAACTCCTTACAGGGAACCTAGCTGACCAAGTATCCCAGTCACTGTCTTGGCCAGTGATTGTACATGTCTGAGATCTCATGCAGGCTCATTTTCCAGAGATGTAAGACTTTACAGGGACATGAATCCTCTTGATCTGAAGCACTAGGAACTAAAGGAGGAAGTTTTAAGATCATCCTAAGCCAATGAATGAAAACTAAACAACAAAGGGAATAAGAGACTCCCAGCAATCCCCAGTCTACAGCAGTCCCACAGTCTCTCTGGCAGAGCAAGGCTCCCATGCCCCATGCTGAAGAATGTCCCCTGAATCATCCTGATTCTGCTGTGTGGGAAAAGGCTGTAGACATGGCTCCCCAGGCTCTTACCCTTTGGGGTTACATTCTGCCTCCATTGTCTTTCTTGGAGATCTCTAATGTAGCTGTTGAAGAATATGCCCTTGGTGAGGATTAAGAAACTTGCTCTCTGTGTCCACCCAGAAGGCACTTAGGTCTTTAATAGTCTTGTTGTCCCTCACATTGGTACTGTTTTCAGATAAGGTTACCCTTCTTACTACTTGAGTGGAAGAGGCTACAGTCTCCTTCCAAAACAAGCTGTGTCTAAGCTTGTCTTCCAGACATGCTTTTAACAGTCCTATATTCAGTTTCTTTGTTCCCTGTCTCCATGACCCCATGTGTATTCTCTCATTCTCCCTCTTTTCCCTCCCTCCTCCTCCTCAATTCCAGTCTTTCACACTACCCAGTTACACAGTGACTGTCAACCACTCAGACACCCTCTCTAGGACATTTCACTCACTTTGAAAGGATTTGCGAGGTACAGCCTCACCAATTGTGCCCCAATCCATCCAAAAGTTTTAACGGCACATGCCAACATCATTCCTTCTTTGTGATTTGCCATCAGAGTGAGTTGTGCAATTTTCTTTGTAATCATTTAAGTTTGAAAGGCAGTATCCATTCTAAGCTCACAGGTCCCCAACTTTCTAGAATCCTTTCTTATTCCTGCTCTGCTTGCCAGTTTTTTTTTTCTTTTTCTGTGCTTGCTGAGCAGTCAGCCACCACCAACATGTGCTATTAAGAGTCAGCTTCCAATCTCCTTTCTCCACGTCTGCCACGTCTTCACCAAAGTTCACTGGCCTGCACCAGATGCTTTGACAGTATGTAACCTGAATTGCTATCTTTTGTAGCTAGGCCAATGCTACAGATTTTATAGTTTTTATAGTTATCACTTTGCTAACTCCCTATTTTCTCCATCAGATGAGATAAACTGGGCTGTGGTTATAGGAACAATACCTTAACAAAGTGCATTTCCTAGTTCACATGACACATCAAATCCAAGCTGAAAGAAGGACTCCACTCACTATTGTCACTCAGGAGTTAAGCTGGCAGGGCTTCATCTCAACAGGCACTCCTAGAACTGTAGCAGAAAGACAGAAATATGGAGAGTCACTAACTGGTACTGAGTCTTTACGTCTCTCTATACAAGTAGCAGACACTGGGTCTTTATATCTGTGTCTACAGGGCCTCTCATATTGTATCAGTCAAACATGCCTCGAGGCTGTGCCTGACCTCAGTCAGTGAGGACGAGTAATGGTCCTTTTACAGTTGACAGCAGCGAGAAAGACTTGGTCATCAATATACTGCTACCAAAGACTACTGTGGTCATGTGCCTCCTCTCCTTTCCAGCTCCTATTCTACTCCGATTCTCTCCCTCTCTCTCTCTCTCTCCTTTCCCCCCCCACCCATTCTACTTCCCTCTTCCCTTTTCCTCCCCTCCCTCTTTCTTCATCACCGAAAGCCTTGGATTGGCATTGGTATAATCTTGAATATCCCCCTGTATATCAGTCTCAACATTCCTCTTCTGTTAATCACCAAGGTGAACTGATTTGAAACTTACCAGAACAAAACCCAGAATTCTTGGAGTTAAGTAAAAAGCATAAAAAATAAATACAAACAGGCTTGAACTTCACTTAATGAAAACTTGAAATTTGTCAGTCAGTTTTGTCAGATGTCTGGAGGCTCAGACCTAATTCTTATCTATTATGCCCATTCCAGGAGTGAATAGTGAAGATGTTTCCTGTTTGCTCAGACCTCATGTCCTGACCCAGCATGAAAGTTAACATGCATGCTAGGACAGATAGGTGCCAGATGAATATATATCACAGTTTACAGAGTATGTTCAGTTGTCACATGCAGTCAGAGACATAAACTAACTGATCTTGGCAAATATCCTACCTTATTAAATATGATGCTGCTATGCCAGATGACCTGCTTGGCAAATGTATATATATACATACATATATATATATGTGTACATATATATATGTATGTATATATATATACAAATGTATATATATAAACAGAAAAATCTCTACTATAGGTAAAGTGGTCTAAGTGGTTTCTCAAATGTTTTCATTTTCACATATATCTAAAGAAGACCTCCTAAAGTACTACTAGTTCTGTAGGTACTTGGAAAATTTACCCAGTCGTCTCTGTTCATCAGATGCTCATTGCTTGCTGGATACCATGGTAGGCTTTCTATGTCTTAATCCATAGCACAGCGTCATAAGATTGTTTGGGCTTCTGTGACAAAAGACAACAAATTCAAAAGCGCAATAACCTGGGTGCTCGCCTTGGTTGTCCTTTGAGTTCACAGGAAGACTTTGGCAAGAGAGTTTCTCTGAACCATGATGTCACCACCTTGAAGTGTGTTAGTTAGACTGTCAAGTGCATGCCAAGTTAGTTTTCTATGACTTGGTTAGCCCCTGAGCACCAAACATCTGCAGACCTAACACTCCCATCAGTCTTATCCCAATGAGGCCCCTCATGTCTCAAAGTGGCAACACTTCAAAATTAATTTTCTTTAACCAAAATTAACTCAAGATAATGTGTTATTTTTAAAAAATATCACCATTCTGACAGCTCTTTCACTCTCCTTCCAACATCTGTCCATCACTCATACCCCACCCTACCACCACCGGACCACTCTAGTATTGAGCTTGCAAAATAATCTGGCCTTACTTGAGTAAGTTCTGAATTTTATAATCATCTGTCTTGATCCCCTACTTCTGGGCTGCCTGCCAGAATGTGAGCAAGAAACAGGAAGGGTCATTTCCTGAGGGGAAACTTGAAAGGCTTGCAAAGTAGCTGTGGGTGGCTTGGCCTGTACCGGCTACCAAGCCATCCTTCTGTCTTTGTGTGTTGTTTAATGAGTCACTGACTGGTTCATGTGAGAGCTGAGTGTTTCTCAGCTGTGCTGTGCAGTTGCTATTCCTCCTTGTACACCAGGTGCCACTCCAAAGAATGCTTTACAAGGTCCAGAATGCAGCAGCCTTGCTCTCCGAGAGCTCTCTGCCTTCCTTTAGGACCTTTTAAAGAAAGTTTTTATTTAAACCTCTTCTGCTAGTAACAACCCTAACCCTAACCCTAACTCTAGATAATTTGTTTTATACCTATGATTGTAAAATGTTTAATCATGTAAGGGATATGGAAAACCTGTATTCATTGTAATCATTCACTTAAAAACTTAGAATGTAACCATGTTGTAATTTTTACACTGCTTGAAATATTTTGCTGGGGTATATAAGCTGTAAAGGAAAAAATAAAGTTAGAAGGAAGACATCAAGAGAGACAGAGGGATACATCTCGATAGAGGTAAGAAAAGAAAGTAGAGAGAAGATGGTAGCGAGACCCTAAAGGAGTGTGTGTGTGTGTGTGTGTGTGTGTGTGTGTGTGTGTTAACTCTCTTTTTTGCTGGACCCAGAGAATTAAGTTTTACTCCCTTGGAAAGAAAAGTCATGTCGAGTGATTAGTTTGCCAACTCCATGGATTCCCCCCAGTCCCTGAGCTGCTGAAGGCTGGTGCTCACTGTACATTTTCTCTTGTTTATTTATCAAAATACATCAATTTTCTTTGGATTTGGGAAAAATTTATCTACACACCCATTATTTCAATTTCAAAGCACTCTTAACCTACATGTGTACATATTTTTGCTCATATTACAGAAACTTGACACTCAAGAATATAGCTATTTTCTCTCAAGAGTTTTGTCTGTGGCTTGGATATGGGCATCTCAGAGGAATGGAGTGTGGGTGTAGGACCAAGATTTATGTGTTTGATCCTCTTGTTAATGTAGAGAACTGGATAGGGAAAAGAAAAAAAGGAGAAACTTACTAAAGAATGATCCTTCTGACAAAAAAGCCTCAACTTTAAACCTACTAATAAGTATTTTGAGAAGTATTCTTGACTGCTTTATATTTTAAAGACATTCAATTAAGATGAGATTTAGGAAAATATAAATATCTTCGTGACTATTGGTTTTATCTGCTATAAGGTACTAACAGCTTAAAGGTTGTTTCTAACTCTGGTTTCCTCCCCTAGGCTTGGGTCAACTCCTGTTTTCATTTGCCCTGCACGCTTCACTCAGAACAAACCTTACCGGGGTGTCTTAAACATTCCTGCTGCTTCGGAGTTGAGTTACATCAAAAGTCCTTACAAATTGCCTTCATCATGTCAAATCCTCCTCCTCCTCCTCAGCTTGGTTCTTTTCAATTAAAGGAGCAACCTACCCATCTTAACACTAGTCCTAAAGAAAGCATTTAGCTCTTTCCTGTGGAACTAAAGCCTAATACTGGCTTGAATATTAGGTGTGACCTTGCCTCTTGGTTGGTGCCCATGGGAGCTCCAGAACACCTGAAGGCAAACATGTGAGCTCCTGTGGCACTGTGCACCCATGAACCTCCCTCAGCAGCAGGACAGACACCCTTTGATTGTAGAAGGAGAAGCCCAGACAAATGCAGTACTTCTCTTGATCCATGGGAGCTGTGCTTTTAGACCCAAGGGTGCCTGCAACAGCAGACAGCACTGGTTAAATACATACAGTGTTGCTATGGTCTTTTCTATTAATTCTATATAGATTTATCATAAGGTTTAATTTATAATAGGTCCACAATAAGAAGAGAAGTGGAAGGAATTACCTAGTATGTTTTTGCCATGGGCAGTCGACACCTTGCAAAGGGACTACATGTAGGAGGAAGCTCTGAAGTTTGCCTCTGTAGTCACTCACATGGAATCTCAGGTCACTGTTTGACAAGCACGAATGTAATTTTCACTTATTTTGACTTGTTTGTCTAATAAGAGCTTGTTCCTTTTTTTCTCGTTGAAGAATGTCTGCATCCACTGCTATAAAAAGATCCACAGCTCCCTGAAAGAATCTGAAATTATATAAGCAACCCCCTAAAACCTTACTTTAAAATTATATTGAATCATAAACAGGAAGTCTCTAAACAGTCGTACAGTACTCCATCCCTACTAATCATGGGACTGGTCCTGAGTCTGGCTTAATCTCAGATGCTATGGAAAGCACTTCATTTCCCTCCTATAAAAAGTGTCATCCCCTCTTCTATTAAGGTTTGATGAAGCAATCTGGTAGGAGGAAAGAGTCCAAAAGGCAGGCAACAGAGTCAGGCATGCCTTGCTCTCACTGTTAGGAGTCTCATATGAAGAGAAAGTTACACAGCTGTAACATGGGTCAAAGTCAGTCCCCTGCAGGCCCCCTGGTTGTCAGTTCAGTGCTTTCTTGTGCTGTCCTGGGCATCACTAGGCTCTACAATCCTTCTTCACCCTCTTCTGCAGGATGCCCTGAGCTTCACTTAATGTTTGGCTGTGTCTCTCTGCATCTGTTCTCATCAGTTGCTGGGTGAAGCCTCTGTGATGACAGCTGGGCTAAGCATCAGTCTATGAGTATGGCATAATATCATTAGGAGTCACTTTGTTGACCTTCTTTTTGCCATTCTTGTTCGATTCTATCCTAGGTCTCCGAGGTATCCTGCCTCGGAGTTCTAGCCCTCAAGGGTGAGCTCCCTCCCCGAGTATGGATTTCCAGATGAACCAATCATTAGTTGATCACTCCCACAATTTCTGAGCCATCTTTATCCCAGCACATCTTGTAAACAGGACAAACTGTAGGTCAAAGGGTGTGTGTGGCTAGGTTGATGAGCCAGTTCCTCCCTTGGAAATCTTGTGGAGGAGAGGGGAGGGAGGGGAAATTTTGGTTGGAATGTAAAAGCAAAATCAATTAATTAACTAATTAATTAATTAAACGTAGTATCCCCAAGCTCCAACAGCCTCAGACAGACTCCTACTGCTCTAGGCGACCAGTGACTATAAAGCAGATTCTATCTAAGGAAAGCATACATCTGGGCAAACTGCACGAAGTACCAGTTCACTCCAGCGCTAGCTGGAACTGGGAGTTTATAACTTCCTTGTTAAGGGGTTCTTTATTAAACTGAGCATTTAGCCACCAGACTTGAAACTATATCTGTTTGTTTTATGACATTTTGGGCTCTATATTTTCCTAGGGTTTTTTGTTGCTATTTGTTGTCCTTCTTAGCTTGTCTAAAATATTAAAAGGGAAATGGACTGATTCCATTTTTTCTTTTAATCTGATTTTAAGGAGGGACTCAAAATTTCTGTGATACGATGTATAATTGTGATTTTAAGAGAGAAAAATAATTCTGCATTAGCGGAATTGGAGATTGTATACATGCCTAGATATGAGCATGCATTGCCATATTCTGAAGACTAGCAGTATTAAGCAAGGAATCTGTCAAGGAATAATGAAGTATGGTTCAGACATAATTCAATCAGTATGCTGGGAATCCACTACACCAAACAGTCGATCAATACTTAATTGTAGACTGTGACAGGGAATCAAGACACAAAAGAACTAACTTAAAGCACATGGTGCTTTTCCATACATATATGTTAAGTGTTCAAGTTATAATTCTGACCTAAAAAGTAATATCAAAAACATTATATATGTGACAACAAAAACTAATTCAGAATAGAACAGTAAAATATTTTAAAAGATCACGCAGTCACTAAGTAGATTTCTCAGAGGGTAAAGCAATTGCCCCCATGTCTCAATAACTTGACTTTGATCCCTGAAACCCATATAGCAAAAGTAGAAATCTAACTCCTGCAAGCTACCCTCTGATCTTCACCAAGTGTCCCTGGAGAGAACACACACGTGCACAAATACACAAAGATAATTTAAAGCAAGTAGATGTAAGTTTTCTCAAAAAAAATATAGCATTTTGACATGCTTCTCAAATGGATCTGTGAGAATAAGAATAAATATTGAGAATTTAAAAATTATAATGGTTAGGAAAATGATAGTCATAGGTTCTCCTGTAGGACCCATGACCTCACTATCCGTAGATATTTGGCTAAGTTTTCAGAACCAAGCATGAATTTCCTCTCGTTGAGTGGGCTTTAAGTATAATTAGACAGTAGACAGTTATTGGTTACTCCCAAGATGCAATTGCCACTATTGTACCCTTGGAAATATCTTGCCATGCTGGTCATTTTCTGGTACATCTCAGGAGCACTGAGGAAACCTTAACTCTGTTCAACAATAGCACAGCTTATCTTCCTGAGTGATGAGGGCTGCTGCCCTTTCTGGCTTCAGGTTCATGCTGAAGTGCTATGAAAGAGGACGAGTGTCTCCACGGAGGGCTTCTGCTGTGTGTTCCTCTACCAGTGGTAGGTGCCTGCTCTAAATCCAAGCTACCACTACCTGAGAAATCCCTGGGAAAAAGGCACACTGGTCCTTAAGCTCAGATGAGGTCAGCGTGCCCTCTAGTGACAGCTTCCAAGATTCAGGCTAAGAAAACCACACAGTATGGGTGCAGGCACAGCAGCAACTGGGCTGGGGATGGTCCTTCCTTCCATCTTTCCATAATGGAACATTTCCACAAGGAATATTTTACAAAACTGTTTCCGATTTAATAGTCCCAGAAACATCAACACTTCAGTTGTCTCAAGGGCATGATTACTGCTAGGGAGGAAGAACTCTAGCTACTCTCCTAGAGCCCGTGGTCATTTATATCAGCTTACTGACTCATTTAATTACTGGGGAAATTCCTCTCCATAATATTTATTTCAAGCATGCTTTCTAAGACCATCAGTTTTCCTTTTGTAGTATAAGTTAAGCCCCTCGGTGGGGAGATCTGACACAAGGAAGCACTACAGACATGTGAGTTGCTCAGTCTTCATTATTACTGCGTTAGTACTGGATTTGTCTTTTTCCTTCAAGATTCTCCTGCCTCATCCTCCTGAATTCATCCCCATGCCTGGATCATCACAGACCTTGGATCCTAAGTCACCCAAAAGAATAATAATAATACAACAAAGTGCTAAGGAACATGGACTATTCGCACACAGTATCCTAACTCCAGCCCATGTTTTAACTTGTTTATTTGCCACATCTGTCAGAGGCAGGGATTGCTTTCATTCCGCTATTACAGATAAGGAAACTGACACAGGAAAACAGTGCTGCATAATTCCTAATCACTACATCTGGGAGAAAGAGGCTCTGCCTGTTTCTAGGGTGCATGTACGGCATTACCACACAAGCATTCGAATTCTACTCTCCTGGAGCAGGAAGAGTGTGCACTTTCGGTTTTCTTAGTGAAGCAAAGAACAGAGTGAATGATAAAATGGATCGCTCATTATTCAAAGGATGCTCCTGATGATGCAGCACATTAATTGTGCAAGGGTCCCAAACATAATAGAATGCAAGATGCCAGCTGTACTTCATCACCGTCTTGAGTATTTTAAATAGAAACCACTAGTTATAACAAACATTGATCCAAATGTGATAATGATTTTTGCCCCTCTAGACTTCATATATATTTATGCCATTCAAAAATTTCACAATGAGCCAGGCTGTGGTGCACACGCCTTTAATCCCAGCACTCAGGAGGCAGAGGCAGGTGGATCTCTGTGAGTTCAAGACCAACCTGGTCTACAAGAGCTAGTTCCAGGACAGGCTCCAAAGCCACAGAGAAACCCTGTCTCGAAAAACAAAAAAATAATAAAATAAAAAAATAAAAAATAAAAATAAAATAAAATAAAAATTTCACAATGCTTTCACTGCATATTTAACAGATTTTATTTCTATGTAAATTAAATTGTTACACATGGTTTTATCCAAACACTTTAATTTTTCAACTTTTCCTATAAAATATTCAGTAACACATGTTTATTACAGAAAAATATATGCTTAAATAATAAATTCTAGCATGTAGTCATTACTTTGAGAAAATATTGATTTTTAACTGTAAAGTCTTAGCATTAGAAACATTAATAAGAATTCAAAATTAGTTCTTCTTACTCTGCCATGATCTGATTAAACACAATTTTGGAAAATACTTACTCATATACATTTTAATTCCTGGTACCTTTCCTCCTATTAGGATTAAAGACATGTATAATGCAAGAATATCTGTCAGCTTAGATAGGCAAGGCTTGCAGGCTCCTGATGCTCCCTCCTGACCAGATGTCAGAAGAAGGTGTCTCCCAGTTTCACAGTCCCAACAAGGCTGTGCACATCAAGCAGCAATGCCACCCGGCATTAGGATCACAAGGCATGGCAGGTGCTCCACAGCCCCACAGTCACTGCCGGCTCTGACATTCAAGCGCACCTGGTCTCTAGATTCCCCCACCTCCCTCCCTCTGTTATCGCCTCAGCCCAGTCCACAACTGGTCCATTCTCTTTTAACCAAAAATGTGGATGGTAGGGCTGCTCTGGTAAGCTCGTGTCTAGTGACTAAATTCCCATTCTGCATGATCATCTATGGTGCCAACTGTTCAACCCATCCTGCAGATGCCATCTTTCCTCATACACATGCGACATCTTTGATTGAAGTGGTAAGAGTGGCCTCCTTATTAGGAAGTAGGCTCTCCACTTCAAGAATGTGTGAATCCAGAAGGTGTTTTCTTAGTCAAGCAATTTAGCATAGTAGTTAAGCACAAGGGCTCTAGAGCCAGACAGCCAACAGCTGTCATATCGCTAATAGACTGTGTATTTCCAAGCACTCAG
>JAQHUG010000065.1:6946487-6962735 GCA_028555095.1 Dicrostonyx torquatus
TTTTTTTTTCACAACATGACTTT
The DNA here is from genome assembly GCA_028555095.1 of Dicrostonyx torquatus. Classification (NCBI taxonomy): domain Eukaryota; kingdom Metazoa; phylum Chordata; class Mammalia; order Rodentia; family Cricetidae; genus Dicrostonyx; species Dicrostonyx torquatus. The sequence goes on from JAQHUG010000065.1 coordinate 6,946,511, forward strand.
TTCCCCCTTTGGTTTTTCAAGACAGGGTTTCTCTGTAGTTTTGGAGTCTGTCCTGGAACCCAAACAAGAATTTTATGTACATAAAATTATGCCATGCCCTATTTCTGTACTGCATCCAGCACACTCATCTACAAAATGAGAATAATGACAAGAATTGTTAGCAGAGTTTTTGTTGAAAACGTTCTCACCATGGTGGAAGCATCACAACAGAACACCACAAGGCACATCTCTGTAACAGTGCTATGCCCCACTCTCAGACAACAGTATGCTTCCTTTTAACAGTGGCAGACACAGCAAAATCATGCATATATTTTTCTATATAAGAATATACATAACCACTAGGGTTATAGCTCAGTTGTAGAGTGTTTGACAACAAGTATGAGATCCTAGGTTTAGTCCCTACTAATGGCAATGATTTATGTGTGCCTGCACACACCCATGCTGAGATTCCAGGGGTGTAATCTCACACAGAAGCTTGTGCTACTTTGGGAGGCTGGTTTTTGTTTTGTTTTGTTTTTTGTCAACACAACTCAAGCAAGGGTCACTAGGGAAGTGGGAACCTCAACTGAGAAATGACTCCATCACACTGGCCAGTAGACAAGTCTGTAGGATGTTTTCCTTGATTAGTGGTTGATTTGGGAGGACCCAACTCACTATGAGAAGTGCCAATCCTGAGCAGGTGGTACTGACTTATATAAGAAAGCAGATTAATCAAACCATAGGGAGCAAGCCATAGCAACTGTCCTTCGTGACCTCTGCTAAAGTCCTGCCTCCAGGTTCCTGCCTAGACTCTCCTCAGTGATGGACTGGAATCTAGGCATTTGAGGCAAATAAGGTCTTCTCTCCCCCAAATTGCTTCTAGTTACAGTGTCTTTATCGCAGCAACAAAAACTAAGACAAAGCTCTTATGTGTTAAAATCAACTGGATTTCTAAAGCCTCCAGAATAAGTGTTCTGAGTCCTCACCAGCATCACACAAATGAACTGCAGCCCGTGGCCGCCTATGTATATTTGTACAGTTGTTTCCATTTCAAATCATTCCTTCTGGGTTCATATCCAGGGCCTGAGATCAACTGTGATTAGCAATGAGAATACAAATGGCCAAAATGACAAATGAATATACAGGAGGAGGAAGCACAACGCCCTGAGCACAGACAGCTCCAGAAGTCAACCTCAGATAGCTCAGAGGTAATTATGAAATGTTTACTACTCAAAGCCTCAGAGAAACCCTGTCTTGAAAAAAAAAAAAGAAAAAGAAAGAAATGTTTACTACTAAGACATGTGGGGCTAAATCATCCCATCTTGCATTTAAGGTTTGGTTCTAAAGAGGAAAAGGAAAAGCACGGTAGAATTACATGGCGGAAGACTGACTCACGTATCCACAGCATGGCACCGACCCCCTGCAAACATGTGGTATGCAGGATTTGCCTTTAGAAAGTCCAGAGACTGGGGAACTTGATCCCTTTCTTTCTTCCTCTTCCTCTTTGTCTCACTGCAACTCAGGGCTTACCATCTGAGCATCAGAATCCACCCAAAGCTATCTGGCTAGAGGTATTCCACCTACTCAGCCACTAAAACAGTCTGGCTGGGAAACAGCTAAGGAGCAGTGCCTTCAAGAACTTTACTTCCATAGATAACAACATGGGCAAAAGAAAGACAGAAAAACAAAGGAGAAAACCATGGAAAAAGTATGGGCATTTTGGTTTAAAATTTAATTGAATTTTTTAAATTAAAATTTAGTTCTTACACTAGCATTTAACTACTGATCCCAAGTCAAAACTTCAAAATAGACTTCTTTACTATAGAATATACTGTACTTATACGCTATAAGTAATTTCTCTTACTTAAATGGCTACAAGATAGAATACACATTTTGGAATCCAATCTAGTAAATACAAGATGAAGAAAGACAGTCTCCAAGTGAGGTGGATGTGTTAGTGAAGAAAAATGCAATATATTTGGGACATGTATTCCAAGACAATCTTTAACCTCATTGATTTCTGCTGTTTGGAGGATGTGCTCTGGCAAAGAACCGTTGCCTCTGGGCACACATTACACAGTCAAATAGAAAGAGACAGTATCTGCCAAAGGAATTTATAATCTTCGGAGTGAAGATAAACAACCTAAATGTGTAGAGAAGACTTGGTATTCTGGGTGCCAGCGCACCAAGTCAGGTATCAGTGGGCACGCATAATGGAGCTCAGTTATTCAAGAAACTTTTCTGGTAACTTCACACAAAAATCTATTGTTTATTAATTATCAGCAAGAAATGCACCATATGCTAGGGATTTCAGCAAATATTCTGACTCATCGTCACCCCAAGCCCAGAGAACAGCAAAGGACAAGCAACAATCCTGAGGGAGGTACTATTAGCTGCATCGTGTTGCTTAAAGACGAAACGCCCTTTCTCACGACAAAGCGCCTCGAGGAGATGCAGCACGTATCTCAGGGCCAAAGTGGTGATGCTTCAGTTCCCCTGGGCATATGCTTCTCTGGTCTCAGTTGCAGGGAGATTGTGTGGTGCAGAATTCTGATGGAGTCTTTCTGGACCGAGCGCGAGCTTTCATTGAACTAAGTCAGGCTGAAAGCAAATATTTCCAGAATGTCACCAGTGTTGCAGGGTTGACTCAACCCATAGAGAGGCCAGAGAATACATCTCGGTGAGCAAGCGCAGATGTAGACAGGAGCCATGGGCTGTTCACACAGGACACACAGGGCGGCAGCTTGGGGAACAGCATAACAGAGGCCCTGCACTCCACCCAAGCTCCATATTTATCTGTTTACACTGGGCTTCCAACGACGACTAAGAGAGGTCAGAAGACTGAGTTTAGGTTCCTTTAAGAGAAATCATATCGTCTCAAAAAGCTATGCTTTCCTACTTGTTCAGGGGAGTAAAGAAAGGAAGTAAATGCTAGTACATGATAGACACCATGGCAACAGCCAAGGGCTTTAACATGGCAACTATGATTCATCACCAATCTTATCTACAGAAGCACATAGAAAACTGACACGCGCAGAGTAAGTGACTTTCTGAGAACCCAATGACTTAATAAGTGGCAGAGAATGAATAAAAGAGACTCACTCTGGCCCCAAGATTGACCACAAATCTTATTTTCCTAGATGGAGGGACATGCAGAGGCAGGGAGCCTTTTCAGAGCACCTTGAAATGAAAATGCTATTATTTAGGGCCAAGTTACAAACTCTCTGGTTCAAGATTCTAGTACAAACAAACAACAGAAAAAGCTAAAGAGTTAAGAAAATGAGTTCTCCTCCGATAACAAAATTTTCAGTGGACGTTAAAGAAACCAGTAGGTGTTTGCCATAGGAACGTTCTTACCCAGGAGAGTGAACAGGAGCACTTCAGAGGACTGTCTAGAAAGGGTCTGGATGCCAGATGCCCCTTCCCGGGAGCAGCTCTGAACTGGAGAGTTACCTCTTCCCTTCCCTGACCTTCCCTCTTCTGTTCCATGCTGCAGCCCTGCCTGCTAACCCACAGAGACACAGGCACTGGCACAAGCTGAGGACTCCACACTCACAGCCTCTCTCTTGAGGGCTCTAGAGCACGCTGGAGTCCCATGTTTCATAGCTTTCTTATGGAATCAGTGTGCTCATACTGATTGAGAATGTTGAGATCATTCTCAATATCCTCTGTTCGATTTTTCTTTTTACATCTCCTTGAGACCTACATACACATACATACACACACATGCGCACGGGTGTGTCTCCAAGTGAAATCTGAAGTAAGACAGCATACAGCAACCACATCCACATTCAAGAGGTACCTTTAGAATATAAAGTCTCCAGCTTCACCGAATTTTAAATTCTCTTTAAGTTAAATCTCTCTTTATTATAAATTCTCAAAGGCACTTCTCTTCCAGCTTTCTAAAATGCTACTTATTAGAACCAAACTCATTACTGGATGAAAGGAAGCAACAAGGCAAGATGCATTTGGGACAAAAAGAGAACAGAAAGGCAGGGTTGAAGGCTCTGAGAGTATTCCCTTTGCTTTCAGGACCTAAAGTGTGTGTGTGTGTGTGTGTGTGTGTGTGTGTGTGTGTGTGTGTGTGTGAAAGAGAGAGGGGGGGCAGATATCTGCAGCACACTTGGGATGCAGCCGCTATCCATGAGAATAAATGGCTTCAGCATGCACATAAATAAGGAAGGAGCCATTTACGGTGAAGGGGCTCTGTTGTATAACCTGCCTGTGCCAAGGCCTCGACATGTTTACCAAATCAGTCTTAACCACTCAGCAAACATTTATAAAGCTAGAAAACATTTTCCCTCCTACCACAGAAGCTTCAATTCACAAATGTCTGGCACATTCCCCCACCCCTTGACCTATGAGGCTTTTCCTTCCCTCTAGCAAGCAACTCAACCAAACAAGGTCTGAAACCGCAAGTGAGCTTTCATTACCATCATCCCTCCTTTCTCCCATTTTCATAAATAATCAAGTTGACAATGCTGATGATCCATGAGAAACATAAATTAGCATTCTTAACTACACAGCTGGAGACGATTGTTACTCATCCTTGGTTACTCTGACTTGTGAAACTGGTCTATATGTAGTTGTAAAAAAAAAAATCTCCATATATTACGCTGACATTCTTAAATGGTCACAAACTTGGCCTATGAAAGCACATCCCGCAATAAAAGGCCATCTTCAGCTAAAAGGTTAATTATTTTAACAGCTGCAGTGTGCATATCGCAGAGCTGAGGACCAATGAGGACAATCTCATTGGGCATGCACACTAGACAACCTCGTTAGGAGCTTTGTGTGAAGAGCCACTCTTCCAAATGGGGTCAAACCGAGCAAGACCATGAAGGGAGGAGGCAGCCAGGTGCGAGGCTGCCATGGGGTGCGATCTGTGTTGCTGCCATCATTTGGGGATGTTGAATATTGAGAGTGCTGTTTGCTTGGCAGCGGGCAGGGGTTAATGAAAACACCCAATGTGAGTCTTTAGTCTAAAGATGCTGGAATCCTACCCTGATGAACTAAGGGAGTACTGGTGAAGAGCTAGGCAGGGTCAGGCAGCCTGCAGACCAAAGCTGTCACAGAGGCCAAGCTTGGGGCAGCTGAGAGAACTTAATTATCCAGCTTTTGTCATTAGAAAGGGGCTAAACAGCAGGAGAGGTGTGCAGGACCACCAGTTAGGTTATAGAAGAGGTTACTCAGCTAAAGATAAGAAGCAGAGGTGAGACAGAGCCTGGAGGAGACAAAACATTAAAGGGCCTTCTAGCTGAAAGGGGATTTCCCCCTCTGACTGTGAACCAGGCCATTCCTATGACTCAACATTTCCTAAGTAAGTCTTAATATTTCGTGCCACATAGATATTGGTCTCTCTCGGAGAAGAACGGTGTAACTCGTGATGTCACTGGACTTTCGTCAGCCACCTTTTAAGATCTTTTACTAAGCACTGGATTTTGCTACTATATGCTGTTATAACTACAATAGTCTTTAAGAACCTTGGGCTGGCCATGGCCGTGGGAGGCAGAGGCAGGCGGATCTCTGCTGTTACACAGAGAAACCCTGTCTCAAATTCCCCCCCCCAAAAAAAGTGTATGTGTCTGTGTGTGTGCCCATGTTTGTGTGTGTGCCTGTGTGTCTGTGTGTCTCTGTGTGTGGTGTAACTGTGTGTGTGATATGTCTATCTCTGTACATTTGTACATGTGTATGTGTGTGATATGTCTTTGTGTGTGTGTGTGGTCCTTTATTATGTGTTATTTCTACCACAGATTAAAATATATTTTCTTTCAAGGGGCTTTGGGTAGGAAAAGCTAAATCCGCATTGTTTGGAAGGTACTGAGGGTGGGCTAGGACGTGGGGAGGAACGACCTCTAGTCATGTCACTTTTGTCTAGAAGTCACCATCTGGGTATGTGTTAGGACCAGGATTGGAGAGGGTGGCTATGTCCTCTTCATCACCGTCCGAGAGGCTTTACTTGCAAACAGAAATGAGCAGGTTTGTATCAGCCGGACCCAGAACAATGGCTCAGGATAACACACACCACTTGGTAGATTCATAATTTATAAGGTATTTTTCCATCTTTCTGTAGAATACAAATGAACATAATCTTGTCTCATTTAAAGTGACTTCTCACTTGGGGCTGAAGAGATGTTTAACACCTTAAATTCTACGAGCTTTGCTTTTCTGATTATTTTAGCTAGAATTTAAGTTAAATAACTAGAGTAAGTGATAAAAGCGCCACAGTCCACATATCAACTGCGTGTAACTATTCCCCCTTTACATAAAGTCCCAATAGGTTGGAAGGGACAGCTTCATCCTCCATGAACACACATGCGCATCAGGTCAGTGCAGTAGTCACCCCATCCTATCTATTGGAGACACATGAATTCCTGAAACCAAAGTTATAGGGGGTTTCTCCCTAAATACACATACTTATAATAATGCTGAATTTATAAATTAGCACCGTGAGAGATTAACAGTAATAAATAAGAAGATAACTATAAAGATAATAAAATTCCCAGCATCACAACTTGTGCATTTTAGTCCTAGTTTTAGGTAAAATGATGGCTGAGCAGGAGGACTACGCTGCCACTCCCAGGTAATCTTGTAAGTGAGACAACTAGGTAACTAAGTCGCTAACACAAGGTGCATAGGGAAGACAGACCAAACAGAGAGGTGATTTGTGTCCTGGGTTAGGATGGGAAAGGACAATGTAAAACTTTGTTATTATGCTTCCCAGTAAGGCACACATTTGAAAACCTATGAATTATTTAGTTTCGGGATTTTCTACCTTTTATTTGCTAGACTACAGTTGACCACTGGTTATGCGCAAACTAAACTAGTGAGTCGGTATTGTGTAATCATTCCAGTACAACGTCCTATTTCACGGTGCTTGTGTGTGCATGTGGACTTTACGTGGCAGCCATTTCTTGTGTCCAAGCACCTTTTATGTGTGCTGGCAGCCAGTGTGGTGATCCCTAGTGGACCTATGGAGTGATACAAGGGTGTGCCCACAGGAACACAGCAAAAGCCCACAGACCTTCTTCTGCTGCAAGCTGATTCACAGAGAAACATTTTGTTGTGAACAGCCAGGTAGCTTTATTTAAATACATCAATAGATTTCTTTTTATTCCTTGAGGCAAGGGTTCAAGTTAATCTCCAAATACATGCTACTGCCTGGAAGATTTATATTAATTTGGCTTGGTATCTGACAGTACTAGTTAGAGATGTTCATTCTAACAAGGAAGTACCCCCTCAGAACCTGCCATTTCTTATCTTGTCTAATACCACTATAATGACCACTAGAGAATGCCACAACATAGCAACTCTTGTAATTAGGATCATTCTGAATGCAATAAACTCAGGCATAACAAAATGATTGTGTTCTCAGGCTTTTGTTAAAAATAAACTAGTAGTTTTTAATAAAATAAAATTAAAATGCTATTCATGCTAAAAAAAAAACTTTAAAAGTCACTAGTTAAAGTATGTAAACAGAAGCCAAAAAAAGAAAGAGTTTTAGGGCTAAATCAAAATTGAATTCCTATAGTCATGTAGCAGAAAGGAAGAAAGAAAGGATTTCCCTCAGAAATCCAAGAAGGTAAAGACTTCAAAGGAAAGCTCACCAGGTGAGCAGATGTTCAGTTAACGATTGTCACTGGCTAGAGTAATGAATGCAAGCCCAGTGCTCACCAATGGCAACCATTACAAATCAATCTTGCCTTACAACTGGTCGTAATGCACAGACTCCTCATGTTCATATAGTGCCCAAATGCACTCAGTAGCTGAGCTTTCTGTAGTCCTCAGATCTAAAGAAACAAAAAAGGCCACACAACAAAGGCCCTCTAACACTGTGACTCCCTAAAGTACAGACAAATTCTGGGGAATCCATCTGATGTAAACAATAGGACTTTAAACCTACCTATTATGCCTTTTTTTCAAAAATGGATTTTTAAAATAAAATGTTGGAGAGAGTGATAGAATCTCATTTGGAGCTTACTGTGATACTGTATTCTAATTTGAAAAGGGGAGCAACTTGAGAACCAGCTGCATAGCTATTAGAATTCATCTTTAGAAACGCTCAGTAAAAACGTCTAGTTGTAAGGTCTATTGTAAAAATCACCTTTCCTAAGCCAACAAAAACTAGTTAGAGAGAGAACTGGAATAATAACTCATGTTTACAACAGCAATAAAAGCACAACTTCTAACAATAATCTAAGCAGTGGATGGGTGTGATTTATACAGATAAGGATGAAAAGTTTGCTAAAGAACATGAAAATAGCAGGACACCATGGGAAGTGTGGTAGTTAATATTGTCATCAGGACCCAGAATCACCCAGAAGACAAACCCGTGCGCAGCCTGTGAGTGGTTATGTGGCTTAGGTTCATTAATGTGTGAAGACTCACTCTAACTGTGGGTGAGATCAGTCCATTGGTGAGGATCCTGCACTGAGTGAATGAATGGGACTAAGCCAACCTGAGCATCCATTGCCCTCAGCTTCCTCATTGCAGACATGATATGATTCCTACACATGACTTCTTTGCCGTGACCCGAACTATTAAACCTCCTTCCCTCAGTTCCTTTCTTCAGAATATTTTTCTCTAAGCTGCAGGAAAAGCAACTCAACATGGGTAGGGGAGAGATGGAGACTTAGTCTTATTAAGAGGTAAATTCTTTCAAAACGAATTTACACATTTTGTGTGATTTAAGCAAAGTTTTGGAGAGATTTAATTTTTTTAAAATTTACAAAAAGTGTTTAAATTATCTGTAAGAAGAAAAACAGACAAAATTATAAACAAACAAGCAAACAGAAAAGAATAAAGAATAAAGTTATTGGTCAGGGGAATTCAAGAGACTTCCAAACAATATAGGTCATTGCTGTTGCCCCTGATTGCTTTCTAAAACTTCAAAGACCCTATTGCTGAAGACATACACCTTCAACACAGGACTTGGAGGAATCCACCTAAGCTGATTAGAATCCTCCTCCCTGGGGACCAGATCTCTCAGTATCAGAAGATACTACGCAAGTTGCCAAGTAAGAAGACCTGTCAATAGTCCTACCCAGCTATAAAGCCTATAGTTCACAAGACTAGCACCATGCAAGATCTCCCTAAGGGTGCTGTAGTGGTACTTATATCTTGGGAGTTACCCCAACAGCTTTGTAATAGGACTTAAGGCTTATTTTATGGGAAGCCTAATACTGTAAAACTAGCCAGTTGCTTGTTTCTAGGGAAATCATGGGCTCTAAAGGAGAACCAGCCACTGCCACTTTGCTAAGTCAGGTTAATTTCTACTCCATTCTAATAAGTACCTACCTCTCCTTCTATTCACAGGCAAACAGACTTCTCACTCCTCATCAAAGAAGCGACACAGAAAACCACAGCTGGTCCAAATGCAGAGAATACCTAGCTGTGGCGCACACAACCACAACTACAACATAATGAGGAACCCGCCTGACTCCATTTTGAATGCAGCAGCTGCTATGCTGTATTTTTTAAAATGTTTCTATTTACTGTGAAAGCTGAGTAGCTCTGTTTCCCAGAGCCTGACCTTTCCCAACCTATGGCCTTGATTTGTTCTTGAGAATGCACTGAGCCTCCCTGACCCCTTCCTAATCACACCATGCATGACCACATGAATTTTTTTCAAACTTTTTTGCATCTCCTTGTTGCCCCATTGCCACCCTTCTGTAAAGCAACTAGTGATTTTACTCCCTAAAAAGGGCCCCACAAGTGGAGTCGAGGCTGCCCTCCTTAACCCAACTTCGGAGGCCAGCTCTAGGGTGCACCCCAATAAAAATCAAGCTTGTTTCAAATTTGGCTAAAATTTTGATAAAGGCCTTATTTTCACCATTGGGATTAGCGATAACCCTTACACCTATGGCTCAAGGAACAAGTTGGGGGGAGGAGGAACAACTGTAAGAGCTGGAGGACCTTGACACTTACGGTGAGTCGTATATCCCTACAATATACAACGGGGAGCTGTACCCATGAAATCTTAACAACATTAACACAAGCAAGTGTAATGACTTCTCTGCAGAGATAGGGAAAGCTCACAAGGCCCAACCTCTTGATGCATAGCTATAGGAAATCAATAGCTGCCGAGAAAGCCAGATTCAGGGTGCTCCAGGGAGGAGCCCCGTGGTAGGCTATCAATCCCAAGTTTTCAGATCTAAATCTATCTACATACAAGTAACACTGAATGGTCTCAGCAGGCTGTATTTATGCATATATACATGTGACAATAACGATTAAAGAAGAAGAGGTCAGTTGCAGGGAGAGGAATTGGGTCTGATAGAGGGTACTAATGATGTAAATACAGTACCCATGTGTGAAATTTTCAACAAACTAAAAATTTTTAAAAAGGCACGAAGATACATTTTGAAATTACTGGCAATTAAACCCAGAGACAGCACTGAAACTCAATAGCACAGTACCAAACCCTAACTTATAAGGCAGTGCTATCTAGCACAAAATGTCATAATACCCACAGTTTATAAAATAGAAACAAAAAGTGAAAGTAGTTTTAATTTTATTACATAGCATTCATATAATATTATTATGTCATGTATTTTACTATATCTAAAATATGGTCATCGCCATGTGTCATAAGACTTAAGAATTATTAGTGAAATAATTACATTTATTGATTGTTATGTGCTATATATTTGAAATACAGTATATAGTCTATATGTATATAGCATATGTTGTATATAGTCTACCTTGTATAGAGTCCACATTCACAACATATCTTAGCAAGGTCTAGGCATACTAAACATCGTAGGTAAAGAGAAAATTAATATGTGGTAAAAGAAATACCTTGAACTCAGCAAACAGTGGTAAATTGCTTTTTCTTTGATTAAGGAATAGAAACATCAGTTTATACCTATCTTAAATGATGAGTAACTCTGTCATTGTCATGGGATAATCTATGTGATTTCATTCCCCACTTTGCTCCAAGGAAAGAGGAACAGAGAAAATGAGCTCATTAAAGAAGAGAACAGAATATAAACTTCTCCATCAAATAGAAAAAAGTGAGAAGCCTGTGTTTTTATCCCAGTGCATTTGGAAGGAATGGGTGAAAGAAGAAAGGGAAGAAGATGGTGAGACACATTCTTGACAACCCTCTTAAGTCAGGAAGAATAAACTACTTTAGAAAGCTCAAAAGAGAAGGAACTGGGACCACATTCCTATTTGTCACCAAGATAGTATATTGCCTCATAGAAAGGTTTAGTTTATGCCCAGTGTATCCACCCACAGCTGTTCAGTGAAGTTGGTAGCCCCGTGTATTTAAGAGGAGAACCCTTGCCTGGAAAGTCTCATATACTTTGCAATTGGAGAATGAGAGTCGGAGATGGTCTATTGCCAGAGATTATCTGAGGGCTGTCAGGATAAGATCTTCTAATCATGCGCCACAAAACTACAAAGTAGTTACTCAGCCTAGAGAATGAAACAATCCAGCCCAAGGTATGAGCAAGAGGCCGCAAGGTACCAGCTAGGACCTGAGCAGCTTGGGAGTCCACCATTCACAGACATGAGGATCAAACGGCTATACCTGAAAAACGAAAACCTCAGCACTCGGAGTCAGCAGAAAGGGCAAACCTTACAAAAAGTTCTGCAGGATAAGACTGAAACCCACGTCACAATGGGTCAACAGTAGGACCCACACTTTACTCAAGACTATTTGGATGTGCACAATCCTTGACCCTCTATTTAAATTTTGATCTCTCTTCAGGACCCCGAAGACAGACTTGAGGCATTTGCTCGACCTCTTTGTCTGTCTTTCTAATATGACCACACTGAATAAATCTCCTGTCTGTTTTCAATTATTAATTTGCCCCCCCTTTTTTCTTTTTGGGTACAACTGAGAAGACTTGAGTTGGAACACAGTTGGGACACCTTCCTGTAAGTTTGATAATAAGACCATCCTCTCTGCCCCCTCAAAAGTGTTAAGTCCTACCTCACATGCCATATACCCAGCCATGACAGAATCAAGTCTAGAAGGAGGATGGTGAACTCTGAAAGATATCAGAATTTATTAGATACCAGTTGTTATCAGTGTTTACAATTTCTAAAGAGGATTAAAACATTGCATTGTTTAACCACTTTATAGACCCACAATAACAGGCTCAGAAAGGAGAAAGCACACAAAAGAAAAACAGAAAAAATATTAAGCTATATAAAGGAATTTAAGTTTAGTGGAGAAAGTTATTGCCTGACTTCAGTCATATCCCTATGATAAAATCAGATGTGCCTTACAGAGGGTCCTGCCATGGGAAAGGATTTGCTTAAATTGTCATGTTGTGGTAGATGAGAGGGCAGGATGGGGTAGAAGAACAGAAATACAGAGGTGAGGAGAAAGAGCACGGCTTTGCAATCAGTTTTTTTATTATTATTATTATTAATAATAATAATAATAAAAACAAAAACTTGTCTTAAGTGGAAGCATTTTGTATTATATTATGAACCAAAATATATTGCTATAAAAGCTTTCAAGGACAGGCTCACTCTTAACAACATTAACACAAGCAGTGTAATGACTTTACCATCTGTACAGGTGGAGATAGATTCAAAAAGGCCAAACCTCTGGAGGAGGTAAAGCTCATGGTTTCCTCTTAGCACATTCCATGATGTCTTCTGTCCTTCAGGCAGAATGTTCCCACTTTTGCATTGATCCTTATTTTTCTGAGGACACTATTCTTTTTACTTCTCTGGTAAATTCCAAGACCTGCTTTCTGGATAATCTCATGTGACGTTGCCACATGCTAAATGAAGCCTTCCTTGACCCAGAATGATGTTTTGTTTGTTTGTTTATCATGGTTGTTTTGTTTTGCTTTATTTTCTCAAGCCCCAAGAAGAATCAATCATAGAACCCTACTTGATTTCTCACCCTCCATGTCACCAGGCCCTACAGATTCAGTTTCTCCATAATCTCAAAGGATGTGTCGCCTCTCTTCTCCATACATTATAGAGGTTAAGATCATACATGGAGAATAGAACTGAACTGGCTAAAATCCTAACATAACCATTTCCTAAAAATATGACCTCCCCCATTTTCTTGTCTCAGATTTCCCATTAGTAAAGTAGAAATTCATGGTTCAGGACAAGTAGGATGTCAATCATGTTGGTAAAGCACTTGGAACAGTGATTTATCCATCTTAGGCATAGCCAACTCAGATAACTTTGCCAGGCACTATTCTGTTCTTCCTCTACTATGACCAGAGGTTAAAAAAAATCCAATGAAAGGGGTAATGCTGTCAGCAAGTGTTCAAGTACATGAGCTCCTAGGTGACATTTCTTATCCAAACCACCACAAATAGGAATAGAATGGAGGTTAGAAGGCCCGTCTGTTCTTTTATCCTGAAATTATTTAGGACAGACCAACTATATAATGTATGTCAAAATCTACAAGGTATACTGTTACCATTTATTCTTATGAACATTCTCACAAAATGAAAGTATTAACATAGTCCTAACTCATTCCTTGCACATTCAAATTTTTAAAACACTCTATAATTAATTCTTTCTATTTGTGGTAGTTATGGTTCATAAAATTTGATGCATACTGAGTTGAATAATAAAGAACCACTGCTCCCAGATGACATATAAGTTAGGTTCTGTGAGCCTCTGTTCTCAACATCTTCATCACTGATCAAAATATTACCTTGTTTTATTTATTTTAACCTGATTCTCTCACTAACATTGAGCCAAGGGGGAAATCAAAGACTTGACCATGTTACCCAGAAACATATATCTTCCATAAAACCAATTATGACCTTCTTTCATTTAAAAATACTCAATAACATTTCAGTCTATTTGAAGGCAACTTCAGACACTGAAATCTTGAACATAACACACAAAAAATGTGGAAAGAATGGTACCAAATATACCACAAAAGGGACACTTACAGTATAAAAGGGGACACAAGAGAGCAAGGTGCCCTTCACTCTGCTTCAGCAGGGAGCATGGACATGAGCAACTTAGCTTTTCATTGTCTGTGTTTGCTGGAAAATGAATCCAGAACACCACTCCCTTTGATGTTACAAATGAATACGGCTTAGCAAGTAAGCAAATTCGTTAAGTTTAAAATCCACAGTGAGGGTCATCTTAAATAGTGATTCCGATATCTTTCCTTTGGCCTTCACTTTACCATAACCCAAGATTCCAAGATATTAATGAAGATTCAAAAAAGAGAGAGGGGGGGATTTGTCGTCCATATTCACAGAGTCTTCCACTGTTTAGTGAATCCTGAAGAAGCTTGGAGTTCACAATTCCACCTTAACAGAAACTAAAAGTTGACCTAAAAGTCAAAATCCTGCAGCAACACATCAAGGAAATGAGAACAAAGGGCTAACTTCTGCCCCCAAATTCTAGAGATCCATAGACAAATACAGAGAATCTGACAGTACCTGACAACGAAGCTTCATGGGAGCCAGTACCATAGAAGGAAAATCTAAACTGCCATTGACATCATTCTGGAAAACCACTGGGAACAAGTCTGAGATGCTAAAATTTCCAGGGGTCCTAGTGAGGGCATGGGAGACACATGGAGTAAATGGTCATGTGATAGACATATCTCACTCAAACAAATGAATCTAAACACTGGCCTTCACCAAACAGCTCAAAAAATAAGTCACAGACCAAGAGATAAAATACAAATTAACAGAACTAGAACACAGCACAAGAGAAAATTAAGGACACAGCACAAGAGAAAATTAGATAACTAGATGGTGTAATGGGATTCTCACACAGAGATAGAGAATGAAAGGATCTTAGCAGGAAGCAGCTTTATTCATGCTTGCTCTGACTCAAATGGATGCAGATCAAAAGGTCAAGTCCTGAACATGGTAGGGCTTTATCTTATATACATTTTATCCCATTTGCCCTCCTTATATGATAGCATATATTTTTCATTGAGTATTTTATCACTATGGGTCTATCATGCTGTGGTAATTTTAATAAGAATCATCCCCCATAGGCTCATATATTTGAATACTTAATCACCAGAGAGTAGAACTTTGAAAGGATTAGAAGGATTAGGATTTGTGGCCTTATTGGAGGAAGCGTGTCATTGAGGGCGGGCTTTGAAGTTTCAAAAGTCCATTCCAGCTCCAGTTTCTCTCTCTCTCATTTTTCTCTCTCCTCTCTCCTCTCTCTCTCTCTCTCTCTCTCTCTCTCTCTCTCTCTCTCTCTCTCTCTCTCCTTGCAGATCAAGATACAGAACGCTCAGCTACTATGCCAATGCCATGAGTGTCACTATGCTCTTGCCATGCACCCACCATTACAATAATGATGATAATGGATTAATTCTCTGACTCTCTGAAATTATAAGGAATCCCTCAGTTAAATTCTTTCTTTTATGTGAGTTGCCTTGATTGTGGTATCTCTTCACAGAAGTAGAACAGTGACTAAGATACCAAGGTTGCTATGGCACTGAAGACACAGGCATGTAAGAAGTTTGCATGTGCATGTTGATTAAACTACACTGATCACCTTTTTTTAAAGGGAGCTCTTACAAAATGGCACAGTAGATGCTAAAACAGGGAATATTTAAGGACATAAATAATAGATAAGATGGATTCTTGTTAAAGTTTAAAACTTCTGCTTTGTGAAAAATAATGTCCAAAGGATGAGAACATACGGTACACCTAGGGGTTGTATTTGCAAAAGAAAACCTATGAAGAAAGTCTATTATATAAAATACACAAAAACTAAAATTTTATTTTAAAATAGGCCCCAAATAAAACAAAAATAAAAATGATTCAAATTAGTTGATTAACAGCTGGGGGTAGGAGCATCATTCTTTGAAGGTACAGCAACTTGCAGGTTGTCCATGCTTCAGTGGATGGCCCCACACTCATGAACATATTAACACTAAGTTGACTTGGGGGAGGGGAACAAGAACAGGAAGACAACGATGATGACAACATTTATTGGAAAGGTAAATAGGGAGTGAATAAAATTGTATACCAGAAAAAAAGAATAGCAAAATAAAAATTGGCAAAGACCTTACCAGATATCTCACCAAAGAAGATGCATATTGAAAAGAAAAGATGGATGAACAAAAGGAAAATTTGCTTAAGAAAGGGCTGGTGTGGGACAATGGTCTGTATTCTGTCAATTGTATTTTAAATAAATGCTGATTGTCCAGTAGACAAGAAGTATAGGCAGGACAACCAGACAGGAAGTAGAAGCACATCAATGAGAACAGGAGAATTCTGGGAAGAAGGAAGCCCTAATCTGCAATCCTGACCCAGCCACAGAA
>JAQHUG010000065.1:6964295-6980143 GCA_028555095.1 Dicrostonyx torquatus
CACTGGGATTAAAGGTGTGTGTCACCACTGCTTGGTCTGTAAGGCTGGCCAGTGTGGCTGTTTTACTTCTCTGATCTTCAGGAAAGCTTTACTTATTAAAATACAAATAAATGTCACTACAGAGGAAACTTAAGTATTATTAAAAATAAACCAATCTGGGGAAAGGATACATTTCTAGGGTATACTTACAAAAAACTCCAGAAAAGATAACATATGAAAACAGACAGATGAGTGTTGTCTGGACTGAAAGGGTGAAGAAGAGAAGGCAGGACAAAGAGGATTTTGAGTGCAGTGAATTACTACTGGTAATGATGGGCATTCTATGATACATGTAACCATTATGCATGTACCCACTATACACGTACCCTTTATATATTAATTCCTGCTCACTGCTATGTGTAATGTGTATAATGTGTATATATACACATTATACATAGCAGTGAGCAGGAATTAGTCTTAAGGTAAACCAAGGACTCTGGGTAGGATTCTCTCAACTCAGGAGCTTCTTTTGCAACCACTGTACCTCTCTGGTGGGTGGTGAGGTTAATAAGGGTCTGTGTATATCTAGGGGCAGAAGGCATATGATAAACTCTACATCTTCCTCTCGGATTTGTTGTAAATACAAACCTCCTCTGAAAATTGGTGTAGGAGGTTCTTCTGTCTATGTGTTACTTTCATTGGTTGAATAAACAAACTGCCTTGGCCTTTTGATAGGGCAGCACTTAGGTAGGCAGAGTATACAGAACTGAATGCTGGGAAGAAGGGCAGAGAGAGCTGCCATGGAGCTGCTAGGTCAGGCATGCTGAATGTTTCCCAGTAAATCACGACCTCGTGGTGACATACAGATTATTAGAAATGGGTTGAATCAAGATGTGAGAGTTATCCAATAAGAGGCTAGAACTAATGGGCCAGACAATGTTTAAATGAATACAATTTCTGTGTGATTATTTTGGGCGTTAAGATAGCAGGGCAGCCGGGATAAAAAGCAGACCCTCCTTCCATCAACAGAAAATTATAAGTAGCTGAAATGTTTAATGAGAAAAAGCGACTTTCTCTCTCAATGATGACACAGCTGCATTTCAGTCGTTCAGGGCTAAATGCCTTAAGATGCAGCTTCATGTCTCCATGTTTGCATTTGTTGTACCCACACTGTATAAGGACTGGTGCCTCTGCAATCCCATGTGATAAGATTATTATTATTGCTTATTATTGCTCTAAGCAGTAGAAAACCAAAAAGGAAATACAGATGGTACAGTGGTCAGTCCTAGCTGGTGAAACACTCCTTATTTTTGGTACCACCTCAGTTGCCAGATCCAGAGATGAGAACTTTGTCAGGCATCTCCAGAACCTTGAAGTAAACTGAAAGGACAAGTGTTGGCCTTCACAGTCTGTTTCCAACCCCAATGACCCCTTCATTCCTAACACCTTACATCTGCAAGATCTGGCTGTCAATTAATAATAAGTCAATGTAAATAATACACAACAGGAACTCAAGAAATAATCAGGAGAAAAGAAAATGTTAGTGAAGGAAAGAAATCAGCAAATGTCATCAGATGAGATAGGCAGCCAGCTAAACCACCCTTGGAGGAATTCACAACTAATCACATTGTAAACTACAAGCAGACACCGACTCTCAGCATCAACAAACTGCTCTTGCACCTCACAATTCCCAGGATTGTGGTGCAGTATTAGGCAGCCAGCTATCCCCAGCACATGGTGCCCTCCAGACTTGAGATTGCTAGCTAGCAGAAGTAGGTTGCAGTCTGGTCAAATGTTCAATATGACGAGAAGAGATATATTTTGGTATTTCCCCATAAAAGGAACTTTTATCTAGAAATTGGACAAAACTGAAAAATCAGATTTATTTTGGCTCCTGGAATCTTCCCACGATTTCCTTTCTTTTCTTCCAGCCATCCTCCTGGCCATTCTTTCCCTTGGATATTCTGAGATCATATCTATAGCTATCATTCTCACTTTGCCCTTTTGAGTTATCTAAAAATATGGTTTTCTGACCTGCCATCAACTCACTAAAATTTCCTTTATACCCTTTCTTTATTTTAGTTTCTGCTTCTGTTTTCCCAAATGTCTCACAGTCCGAATCCATTATTTATCTCCTGCTCAGGCTTCAGACGTCTTTAATTCCCCATCACCAAGGCTGTGCTGTGTCAGTGTTCGGTTGGCTGGTGTTTATCTCTTCGTTGGCTGACCAAGATACTCCCTAATGGGCTCTGCTTATGGAATTCACAGAACTTAGTAAAACAGGTCCAGATCTGCATTAAAATTGTTCAGAGCAGAGACTCAGAAGGGCAGAGGATTGGGGAACATTTGTTCAGCTGGCTCTACTTCAGATTGAAACAGATACCACAGACTTATCAACTAGTCTTTTCACATACTGAACCTTATTCTTGGTTAGAATTCTCAAAATGAAACGCAGAATGTTGAAACTTTTTTTGTTATAATCTTTATTTGGAGAGCTAAACTACATAGTGAGTAATTTTCTCTTGGCAACTGATAGAAAATGAGTAACGTTCTGGTCTGGTTGGCTGCCTGCTGCTGTGATCAGACACTGACAAGACCAAGCTGAGGGAGAAAAGGTTAGTGGGTCCCTTTTTCTCGACCGGTTGGAGTCCGTCATCAAGGCAAGCTGGGGCAGGAGCTCAAGCAGGACCCTGAGGCAGGAACTGAAGCCCAAACCATGAAGGATCTCTGCATAGGGCTCGCTTTCATGGTTTTCTCACATCGCTTTCTTACACAACCTGGCCAGGGGTGGCACCACTAAGATGAGGCAATTCTTCACTTGAGATCCCCTATTCCCAAGTGACTCTAGTATGTGTCAAGCTGACAAAAAATTGACCTGCACGCATTACAAATTCTATTTCTGTTTCAACAAAACAAATACCTCTCTCACTGTTTCCCAGTACAGCACCTACTCATGGAGATAATGTACTTGACGTTTAATCTGAAAATATGCAAGGGGGTTCATTCTATGTATGCTATTCTGTCCTCCAGCTTCTAAAGTTCTAGCTCCCAAAAGCAAAGCAAGTAACACAGATGAAAGAAAAACTTGCCTAATGTATTAGTGCTAAAAAGAGTTTGGGTTGTTCCTAGAACTCGTGTGTGTGTGTGTGTGTGTGTGCATGTGTGTTGTATGTGGCACATACATGTGAGTATACAGGTTCTTACATCTTACTGTATAAGCATGTGGAGGTTAGAACAGGATGAAGGCTGTCTTTTTCCATTGTTCTTTGTTACTGATTTAAGACAAGGTCACTCACCAGACCAGATGCTCATCCCTTCTTTTCTAAACTGGCTGGCTCTGAGGACCTGTCTCTCCTCCCCACAGCTGTGACTGCAGGCACATGCGGTTACACCTGGCTCTGTATACAGGCTCTGGGGATTTGAACTCAGGTCCTCATGCTTGCACAGCAAGCACTCTTGCCATTGAGTCGCTTCTCCAGCCCTGCTAGGATGTCCTTCATAATAAAAGACCTCAGAGTTACTGTGTGATTTCTCTATAAGCACATATGTACAGCCTAATCATATCAATCCAGTGAAGAACCAGCAGCCCAGCCTGTTTTGCTCTTTCAGCCTTCAGAGTATAATGACACTGTGTACAAATCTGCCCTTCTTTCATGAGGCTGATTTCCTAAATATTAATTAAACTCCGTGCTAATTAGGTTTTTGAGACCTACTTGTAGAGTTTACTGAAAATAACAACATTTCCATTATGTCAGCAGTCAAAGCCAAACAAGATTGGGATGATGCCAGTGATAAAGGCTCACCAGGGACATTCAGGAACAAGAAGAGCTCTCTGACTTCAAAAGCTTTGTGAGGCAGTGTTGGCCATTAGAACTGCCAATTCTGAAATTTGCAATTTCAGAAGGAATTACCTAAGAAATATGCTAAAGAAGGAAGCTCAGTCACAAACCTTTGTGAATTCACCTAGATCTTCCATCCACTTCCCTCTACCCCTCTATCACCCTGAATCTGAGAACAAGTGGGATTATTTGATTTGCCAAATGTGGCCAGGTAAGATGAAAATAACCGCTACTCAGTTTTCCTGAGGACCAGTCAGTCACAGTGGACAGATTTTTAGAAATGCTTTCCCATGATGTGACACCAGCAAGAGTCCATGGTCAGTCAGGTGATATTGCATAATACCCAGGGTCAGTCCGCTGGTCCTTCCCAGTGGGGAGTCAGGGCAGGGTGGGAAACTATAACAATTCTGTTGTAGAATATTAGTTAAAGATGTGCTACATTTGTTTATGCTGTAGATCATTTGTTTAATGATGTCAAGATGTGTTACATTCTTTCAGGTTGCATTTGTTTAACTCTGTGAAGCTGTGTTAATATGACTGCCTAAAACACCTGATTGGTATAATAAAGAGCTGACCAACAAATAGCAAGGAAGGAAAAAGGATGGTCAGGGCTGACAGACAGAGAGAATAAATAGGTGCAGAAATCTGGGAGGAGAGGATCAAGGAGCAAGAAAAGGAGGAGAAGAGAATGTTAGGGGCCAACCACTCAGCTATACAACTAGCCACAGAGAAAGAAGTAAAGAAAGGTATATAGAAATAGAGAAAGATAAAAGCCCAGAGGCAAAAGACAGAAGGGATAATTTTAGTTAAGAAAAGCTGGCTAGAATCAAGCCAAGCTAAGGCAGGGCATTCAGAAGAAAGACTCCCTGTGATTTACTTGGGAGGTGGTGGGCAGGCCCTCCAAAGATCCCTTTGAAGAAGTAAAAAAACAACCAACAAGGCAATTCCCTTTCAAATCCATTCTCCTTGGTCTCTTGAAAAAGATGCCATTTGCCATCTCTAAATGCCAATGTTGTCGGGTTTGTGTGTTGCCATTCTGCCCAGTTTCATAAACAAACAGGAATCATCTCAAATACAGTCCCTATTATTCCAGATTGGGTAGAGAGATATTTCCTACCTCCCTGCCTCCCCACACTCTCTGTGTGCCTGGGCAACATTTAACACCACCACCCTTCACAACAAACCAAATACCAAAGTTTGATTCTATCAAATCTCCCTAGCTAACCAATGAGTTTACTGGACATAGTTACAGGACACAGATGGGCATTTACTGACCCCAAGAACTGCACTGGAAATTCTTCACCCGGCATGGATTATGAGTTTCACATGACTGCCTAGATGAAACCCTCTCCCTAGTTTTCCTGCATCCTTTCTAGCAGCCCCTCTAAGGTCCTGAGCAGTTATGACAAAATCCCATACAACTGGCTGGGTGGAGTGACTGGATATTTGGTTGAGAGTCCAAAGACCCTCACGCCCCTTCTTCTCTGAAGGAATGTCAACAGTTACCAAGTTCAGCTGTGATGATCTTGATGACACACACACCACTGGTCTTGTGAAGATGGTGGTCCCTTGTCTTCGAGGACAGGGACCCTTTCCCGTTCCTAGCATTCTGAAGGTGTTCCCTCCAGGCTGCTCCTCTTGCCATTATCCAGCCACAGCCTCTGCTCATTCAGAGAAGTGCAGCATATACAAGCTGGATGAACTGCCAGCGCGTGTGGAAATTTCAGCTACAAATCCCAGTGCGGTGAAGGACCATAACACTTAGGCCTTCACATTGTGTGGTCAGCACAGCTCAGGTTTAATTAAAGCACTCAATCGCACCATTACCATTTTTGGTGACAGTTCAGGTATAAATATATTAAGCACAATTCTTTCCAGGCACTGCTTGTCAGCACTCTCCTTAAATGCCCTTTTGTCTTCTCCAGCTTTCTTCCAAAGCCCTGAACTTTTAGCTTATAAATGATTAGTATCTGAACGCTTCTACCTCCAGTGCTCAAGTTAAATTACTGTCTTTTGCCTTTTCCTGGGCTCCTCTGGAGAAATAAGTCTCTTCTGTTAGACCATAATTCCTCCCTTTTAACTTTAATCAAAACTGCATTGACATCTTACCCTCGTCCCTCAAACCTGACTCCTTTATACCTCCTCTCTCACCAGCATAGATATAAGTTTTTACCAATCATACACCTCAAATCTGATGTTCTCCATGCTGTGACTGCTGCTTGGGTCTCTAGTTTCTTCCTCTATTTCTCTAGTTTCTCTTGTTTCTGTTGAAGTTCCTTTCCCATTCATCAACTCAGCACTGTTGATTGGGTACCAACTACATGCCGGGGCTTATTCTGCGGGCTTGAGGTTCATGTGTGCTGGAATGGTCCCTCATTAGGAAGGTTTATGCTCTGTCAGAGACAAAAATCAAGAAGGAAAGAATTGTCTTGCATAAGTGTTACTAGATTATAGCTAATATTTTAGAAAGTTGTGGGAGCAGCCATCTACTGGCTGGTTTTATGTGTCAACTTGACACAGTTAAAGTCATCAGAGAGGGAGGAGCTTCAGTTGATAAAATGCCTCCCTGAGATCCAACTGCAAATCATTTTCTCATTTAGTGATCAATGCCAAGCCCATGGTGGGTGGTGCTACCCCTGGACTGATGGTCCTGGATTCCATAAGAAAGCAGGCTGAACAAGCCAGTGTAAATAAGCCAGGAAGCAGTTCCCCTCCATGGCCTCTGCATCAGCTCCTGCCTCCAGGTTCCAGTCCTGCTTCAGTTCCTGTTCTGCTTTCTTCCAGTGATGGACTATGATCTGAAAGCGTAAGCTGAATAAACCCTTTCTCCCTAACTTACTTTTTGGTCATAGTGTTTCATCCCAGCAATAGAAACCCTAACTAAGACAAGCCACATGGTGGGGTAGTCTTGTAGGGAAGGATTACACATACTGAGGGAGTTAGCTAAGGAGACAGCTAAGGAGAAAGAGCACCAAAGAAGAAAATATCAAATTGACAAATGTCTCAGACAGAGGGTGTTTTCTCTGGAACGCTCACAAAAAAGAAGGCAACCACTGTGACTAGGGAAGTGTGAGCAAAGAGACAGTGAGGATTTGCTGACCCTCTTCAATATTGCCTTTTCTCTTCTATGTGCCCAGTAGAATGTCTGCCACTCATAGTACAATAACCTCCTTTTAAACCTATTGTATGTATCCCTGCCTAGGCAGATCTTAAACATTTTTAAAGTGGTTGTTTATCAGTAGGAAAGTAAATTTATGGAGAACCACATGGGAGAGACTCAATAAGCTAAAAGTAGGGCTTCAGTCTGATCCATCATCCCCAACTTGTAAGTACATATTCAGAAGAAAGAAAACGAATGTCTCCAAGAGGCATCTGCACTGTGTTCGCTGTAGCCCAACAGACCATATACGGAAAAAACCTGAGAAACCATCGATGGAAGATGAGTGGATCAATAAAACATAATACACACGGGGTAATTATTCAACCACAAAAAGAAGAAACTCCTGCCATTTTTGACAACTCAGATATACCTAGAGGACATTATGCTAAACGAAATCCAGACACAGAAAGATAAATGCTGAAGGGTCTCCTTTAACACATGGAATCCGAAAATATTGAGCAGTTTTTGTTTGCTGATTGATAGGGTGTGTGAGGTGGGGAAAATGGGGTCGTTAGGTCTCAGAAAGTGCAAGTATCCAAAAGTAAGATCGAGACTTACTTTTTTTTTACTCGAGACTAAAGAAGGAGCCTGGCAGTTAGGGAAGTGCAGCATCCCTCCTGAATTTGCAAAATGGGTTTTCTGTCTGCTCAAAGGGGTCAGTCCGCTTGTCTCTGGACCGATGGCTCTTTATTGGCATATACCTGTGGTGTCTATCAACTTATCAAAATCATGCTGGCCTCCAGGTTCCTTCAATACCTATTCACAAGGACCCATTATACACTTAGAAGTCCACATTAGCATCCTGGCCCCTCTCACCATCCCCACCTCTACCCTAAACTCCTAGGCCTGCTCCAGCTCGTGGACTTCCTTCCCCCTAGCTTCTTGTCTTCCTTATAAACCACATTTTCCATCACCACCACCACCCTCATAGACTGCCCTGGGTATAACCAGTCTGTTTCTTTCTCTCTCTGCTCTAGACTCCTGCAGGTGCCTCTGGATTGTTTCTCTCTCTCTTATGCACAAGAAAAATCTTCCCCCTAATAGGACAGCCGTTTCGGCAGTTTCTTTATGACACTGCTCACACACAGGTGAGGAGATGTTAATCAAATGGTTCAAAGATGAAGTTCTCAGATGACTCACTCCTATGGATCAAACGCTCAAGACGATGACTGTGGGAGGTAAATATTATGCATCCGAAATTTCCTAGAACTCTTTTCAGGAAAGTGTTCTTACTATAAGCCCTAAGAGATCTATACGAGATGCTGGATGTGTTGACTGATTTGATTATGGAAATCACTTGTAATATACAAATATGTCTAATCACACTACACTGTAGGTATGTAATTTTGTTGATTATACCTCAATACAGCTGGAATAAAGCCATATCAAAAAAAAAACTATTTCTGCAGTAAAAAGAACATCTTGACACAGACTAGTTTGGCTCATCCCTAAGGATGAATACTATCTCCTTCAGCCTAAAACACTCAGAATTCTGTAACTGTAGCATAGTCTTTTTTGCTGAAAGGAAGACGCTATATGCTCCACTGAACGTCGTCGGGGGAGAAGCAGAGAGTGACAAGAGAAATACTAAAGAAGGAGCCCAGAAATACTAAAGAAGGAAATGAGTCAACTGCCAACAAAGTGGGAGAAGCAGGCACACAGATTCCCCTGCTTGAAATGACACCAGCTCTCCTTTTGCTCATCCCTGATGCCTTCTTTTAGCAGGAGGAGGATGAGAAGAGCTGCACGAGGAGGAGTGTTTTTAAGTGTTTTACAAACATTGTGCTGTAAGTGAAAGACAGATGATGCCCTGAACCCAGGAGTTAACCGTGTTCTTAGACTTTGTGGCTGGATATCGTTTTAACCTTCCACACTTGTACCAGTTCTGAAGCTACTGGTGCAATTTTCCACTCCCAGCTCCACACTGGAATCTCCTGAAGAATTTCTGATAGCAGCTGATGGGGTCCCTGGCTCAGAAACTATGACTTATTGCTCTGGGAGGCAGCCTGGGCATCAGAAATTCGTTAAATTTCTCCAGGTAACTCCAATGTCCAATCAAGGTTAAATTTTGCTGGTGAGACTCTAGATAATAGACTCAAAGATGTTACAGGTAGGACCAGTGTATCCACAAGAGCTCCTAAAAAAAAATAGATTCTTCCATGAAGCCCTATGAACCTTATAACTGGAAAATAATTAATTTTTATTGGTTTAAGCCATGAAGTTTATAGTAATTTTCTACAACAATGATAAAACAATCAATCAAAATCCCTACTACATCTCTGTTTTAATCAATAAATCCGAATGGACCCAGAGATTAAACATTAGTGTTCATGTATAAATTTTAAGTTCCCCTATGTGGTAGAATATAATGTATTTCTTTAATTACACCTGCTTCTGGGTCCTTCTGGGTGGTAGCCAAGCGGCAGTTCTCCAAGCCTAAACCTGAGTGTTAGAAAAGTAGAGCCTGGTGAATTGTAGAGCCTACCACTTTCTGTGTTAAAAAGGTCCCACCATAGGCAATTCTAGCTTCGCAACCAGCTTGCCTGCCTGCATCCTGAAAGCGGGACAATGATCTCTCAAGAGCTAATGTAACTGGCTCTGGCTCACTCCTGGAAGACTCTGGGAAGAGGGATGAATGAGTTTCACAGCCTGTTTGAATGTATCTACCTGAGGATCTTCCAGGTAGAGCAGCCTCCTCCCAGAGGTTGCCAGAGTTGAATTCAGAGCTTTGCAAGTCATAAGATCTTTCTGTCATCCAGCAAGAATTTTATTTTGTTGTTATTATTGTTTGCTTGTTTGTTTACAGCTCTTGTTCTTGTAGGCATGTTCTAGGGATGAACAATGCAATATTTAACAACTTATCCAGTTTGTTAATACACATTGCAATCCTTACTGGATCAACTATAGAAGCACCATCCTAAGCCTTGAAGATATAGCATTAGAAAAAGTAAATCAAGACATTTCCATGCATATATTTTTTAAACCTGCTCCATGGATTTGTTAATACCAGTGGATAAAAAAATTTATAAGCAAGTAAAAAATAAAAGGATTTCAGATGGTTTATAGCTACAGAGAGTAAAACAAAGACATGAGGTGGCATTGAGGTTTAAAACAGAGAGTCATGAAGGGCCTTCTGAAGAAGAATCTACTGAACAATGAGCTAGAAGGTAGAAATGGATAGGCTTGGAAGACCTCCCAGGAGATGGCATTTCAAGAGAAGGGAACAGCACATAGAGGACTTATGAGAGGGAAACACACCCAGAAAACCAAGAAAAGGAATTTAAATGTTTGGATTCTTCTAAAACTTTGTATTTAGAGTGGGTAAACAACACATAGTTTGATCTTGTTTGTTGTTATCTTAGTATGTGTTGATGTTTTTTATTTTTTATTTATTTTTGTTGGTTTTATTGAGCTCTACATTTTTCTCTGCTCCTCTCTCTTCCTCTCCCCTCCCCTTCAACCCTCTCCCATGGCCCCCATCCTCCTAATTTACTCAGGAGATCTTGTCTTTTTCTACTTTCCATGCAGATTAGATCCATGTACGTCTCTCTTAGGATCTTCATTGTTGTCTAGGTTCTCTGGGATTGTGATTTGTAGGCTGTTTTTCTTTGCTTTATGTCTAAAAGCCACTTATGTGTGAGTATATATATTTGTCTTTCTGGGTCTGGGTTACCCCATTCAATATGACGCTTTCTATATCCATCCATTTGCCGGCAAATTTCAAGATGTCGTTATTTTTTTCTGCTGTGTAATACTCCATTGTGTAAATGTACCACATTTTTTTTATCCATTCTTCAGTCCAGGGACATTTAGGTTGTTTCCAGGTTCTGGCTATGACAAACAGTGCTGCAATGAACATAGTTGAGAACATGTCCTTGTGGTACAATTGAGCATCCTTTGGATATATACCTAAAAGTGGTATTATTGGGTCTTGAGGAAGGTTGTTTCCTAATTTTCTGAGAAATCTCCACACTGACATCCAAAGAGGTTGTACCAGCTTGCACTCGCATCAGCAAGGCAGGAGTGTTCCCTTTTCCCCAAAACCTCTCCAGCATAAGTTGTCATCAGTTTTTGATCTTGGCCATTCAAACAGGTTTAAGATGGATATTGTTGTTTTAAATCTACTCACATAGTCTCTCTCCTTTAACTGGAGTATTTAAACCATGCACATTTAAAGTGATGGTTCACCTAGTCTAGTAACTACCATATTTGTAATTATTTTCAATTCTCTGTCTGTATGGTAGACATGGCTGTTTCTTGGAGTCAGGGATGTGTGGAAAGAAAGAGCCAACTGACCACTTCTGATGTGGTGGGGAGGCTGTTTGGGAAGACCCAACTGTTCTCTGGGAGACCTCCACAAGAGGAACAACTCAAGGTAAGCTGCCAGGGGCTTTCGGGAGCTGTGGGGGGTGGATAGGGCCTCCTAGAAGATTCACAGAGATGAGTCAGTGAAACTGCTAGAAGTAGTTGTCTGGCTGTTTCTAAGATCCTGGGTTTGCAGAAACCTCAAGAGTGCTCATGCAGCAAGAGTCTCATTAAGGGAGGTGCAATGTAGAGTGGGTGGGATCTTTCTTCAGGATAAAAGACAGTTGTGGTAACCATCCAACTCCTAAAATAGGTCTTAGATTCTCCTAGGACCACAGTGTTCTCCAGCAATAAATGCCTCAGACATTTACAGTATGAACAGGGCTGGAACTTGCTGCTTACCCATTATCTACTAAGAAAAATCACCCTTGGTACAGAATTGATCTTGAGAGAAAGACAGTAGATAGCCTTTTGTATGAGGTCACTAGGTATCTTTAAACACATCTTTGCAAGTCCCTCATACATACTTCAAAGAAAAGGCAGTCATTTCTTTGCTTGGGTCCTTTCCTATGGGAGGAAGCACACCAGGCTGGTACACGCAGTCATCTTGCTGATGCTACTGCTCCCTAAGTGTTGTTGATCCTGCTACAATGCCTTGATGACCGTGTATTAAGAATCAGTGCTTATTCTAGTCTTTGTAGGCTGTTATGCTGAGGAACACGCTGCAGCAGTCAGCCCCTGCAGAGATTCTAGGCTGACTTGTGTTGATGTACACGCAGGCTTGCCATTAGAATCCTTAGATTGACTGGTCTGGTGCTTGGGTCTGCAGTGGGGCAGGTCTGAAGCCCAAATCCATGAAAATGGACTGTTGCTTAGGTCTTCTGAAATGGAACTGGAACCGACGCTCTTCAAGGCAGGCCTAAATCTAGTGTTCACAGGATCTGACAAGAAGCTATAGCAGTGCTTGAATCCAAGTCTACAGAGACTAGTGAGATCCTTCAGTGGGCCTCATATCTGTATCCTCTGGGATTTCTTTGAGCCTAAGTTCATGAGGGTGGGTTCTAGATTGCCCTGGAGTTAGAATCCTCAGGGGTATTCCTCTAGCCTCACTCCACAGGGACTGACCTTATACTTAGTGGGTTGGAACCTCTGTTCATAAGGATTAACCTGGCTCTAGATTGGGCCTGAACTCTACACTTATAAAGGCCATCTTAAAGTTGGGAGTAGCTAAAGCCTGGGGCTACAGGAACCTTAGAGGTGCTAGAGTGGGTATGGAGTAGCTGGTGGTTTGAAGTCTAGTGCAGTCTTCTCAAACTAGAACCGTATATTAATTTTTCTCCTTCTTTAATTCTATGATGCAAGGTAAGATATTGATGTGTCATAGCTCAAATATGAAACATCTCCCACAGTCTCAGACGTCTAGTGACTGGAAATGACTGGATCCTGAGGACTATTACTAAAGAATTTACTCCTCAGTGGCATGTCTGGAAAGAGGTGGAAACCAAGAGTCTGTGCCATTTTTGAAGATGTGGGTCACCAGAGAGACACTGAGACAGTGTGCCTTGATGCCTGCTCTTTCTTCTCTCTGCTTCTTTCCACCATGATGCCTTGCCTTTCCACCTGCCTGAAAGCAGTAGAACCAGCTAAGCCTAGGCTAAAACTTCTGAAGCTGAGACAAAACAAATCTTCCCTCCGTTTAAGTTGTTGTTCTCAATGATAAATAGCTACAACACAGCACAGAGCACTGCTTTGTTCTTAATTGGACTAAGTTTTAAATTTCTTCAATTACCCAAGTTCCTTCTAGAGTGTGGACACATATTAGATACACTGGACTTCTCATTAATTGAGAAAGAAATTCACTGTAGTTGGCTTTGGTAGGCTACTTGTATTACATGCTGATAAAATCAGTAACGCGTCACAGAGAGTTGTGCTAATGGGATGATAATTTACCTGCCATGTTCAGCTCAGTTCAGTTACTACTAAAAATAATATTATCTCAAATATGTTTGTGTGTGTTTATATATCTGCAAAATGTACACTGCATTTTATTATTAAAATAAAGATGATAGTGTCTTGCCCTGAATGGTTTACCTATTCAGTATTTTAAAAATTTTACCAAACACTTTGATCATATTCTTTTCCCCTCTTCTAACACCTCTTAGATCTCTCAACTTCCCTACCCCCTCCACTTTATTCTCTCTCTCTCTCTTTCTCTCTCCCTCTCTCTCTCTCTCTCTCTGTGTGTGTGTGTGTCTTCATTTTTCTCTCAAAAAATGAAAGTCAAAATGAGCAAACAAACCAATAAGAAAATATACCAAATGAAACAAAAAATGAACATACACCCAAAAAGAAACCACAGAATTCCTTTAGTGTTGGCCAATTACTCCTTGGCATGGGGACTGTTGTAGAGTGTGGTTGATATACCCAGTGACACTCCACTGGAGAAAACTAATTTTCCCTTTACCTGCAGGTATCAATTGTAAATAGCTTCTTGTTTAAGGGTGGGACTTTGTGTCCACTTCCTTTTCTTGGTTCCGCGATTTCGTCTGGTGTGAACCTATGCAGTCATATGGGTTCTATCACAGTCATTGTGAATTCATATACGTATCAGTCCTATGGAAATTGCTGCTTCCCTGACATCACCCACCACCTCTGACTCCCTTAATCTTTCCTTCTTATGTTCTTCAGAAATTCCTGAGCCTTGAGAGAAAAAGTTTGATAAAGACACGGCATTTAGGACTGAGAGTCCGAAGTCCCTCACTCTGTGTAAGTTTTGTGATTGTGGGTCTCTGTGTTAATTACCATCTACTACAAGAAGCTTCTCTGATGAGGGCTGAGCACCACTCTGATCTGTGGGCACAACAAAATGTCATTAGGAGTCATTTTGTTACTTTGGTCCCTTGGTCTCAGACTCTTTGCCACTTCATCAGTGTCATGTAAGGGTTCTTTCTCATGGAATTGGTCTTAAATACAGCCAAAGAGTGGTTGGTTACTCTCAAAACATTGTATTACTGTTTCACCAGCAATTTTTATAGGCAGGTAGCTGGGTGATACTGATGATTACTTTTCTCCTCTAGTAGCATGCAAAGTATCTTGCAGCATCATGAATGATTGCAGTAGGAGTAAAGCTTCTACTTGGGTACCAGTTTGATTCCTCCATATATGATAATATAGTAAATAGTGTCTTCAGCAATGGAGACTTACCATCAGGTTGTAGAGAATAACCAAGAGTCTCAGCTATAGCCTATATAGTGATGTTTGAGGGGTCTAAAGGACCTCCTCTTGCCAATCATTCAACATGATACAACCCATTCCTGACACTGGAGGTTTTACATGGTGGCATATGATGTCTAGTTGGGACTTTGTCTCCCTCATTATTTGGAATTTCATTTAAATTTTTTATATATTTATATATATGGAAGCTTCTACAGTAGTAGGCGCTCAAATAATGAGCATTAGTTGTCTCTCCCCATATTCCCTCTCCTACCCTGCCCTCCTATCTCTCTCCCCATTTAATCCTCCTATTCTAATGTCTCCATTATCTCTTTATAACTCTATATTTTATTTCCCCTTCCTTAGAAGGTCTCCTTTGCTCCACAGGCACCTTATTAGCTCCCTACTACCTATAGTTCTTGAACTGAAACATACATATATAAAGCTTAAAAACTAACATCCACATATAACTGGAAACGTGCCATATTTGTTCTTTGGGGACCGGTTTACCTCAGTCAGGATGATTATTTCTAGCTTTATTCATTTACCTGTGAATTTCATAATTTCATTTTTTTAAAACAGCCAAATGGTATTACACTTTGTAATCACCACACTTTCATTATCCATTTATCAGTTGATAGATATCTAGGCTGTTTCCAATTTCTGGCTACTATGAATAGAGCCACAGTGAACATAGATAAACAAGTATCTCTGTAGTAAGATGTAGAGTCTTTTAGATACAGAGGCAGTTCAATGTACAGAAATCAACTAATGTAATCTACCACATAAATAGACTAAAGGACAAGAATCGCATGATGGTCTCATTAGCTGCAGAAAAGGCCTTTGGCAAAATATAACATTCTTTCATGATAAAAGTCCTGGAAAGACTAGGGATGCAAGAATCATAACTCAATATAATAAAGGCAATTCACAGTAAGCCTACAGCCAACAGCAACCTAAATGGAGAGAAAATCAAACCTTTTCAATTGAAATCAAAATCAAGATAAGGTTGTCCACTCTTTCCATAACTAGTCAATATAATGCTTGACATCTTAAGACAATTAAAGGAGATCAGGGAGATTTGAATAGAAAAGAAAGAAGTCAAAGCATTATTTGCAAAGGATATGATTTTATATATTAAAAAAGACTCTAAAGACTTCACAAGGCTATTCCAAGAGCTGATAAGCACTTTCAGCAAAGTAGCAGGATACAGAATTAACACCCAAAATCAATACAGCCTTCCTACATACAAATGGCAAACATACTAAGAAAGAAATCAGGGAAATTGCATCTTTCACAATAGCATCAAAAATAATATCCTAACTCTAACAAAGCAAGTGAAAGATTCGTAC
>JAQHUG010000065.1:6981976-6996664 GCA_028555095.1 Dicrostonyx torquatus
AAGCCTCTGCAGCTGCAGGCAGGAAAGGAGTGGGCGTGGCTTGTCTCTTAAAGACACAGAAATCATTACACCAACAGCGCCCCGTGTGAGAAGAATTCTAGTTTCTAGTTTTTCAACCAGACACTAATCACCATCAATTACCTGCATGCACCTATTGATTAACATGCAGCAACACTGGCACCGATTAATAAAATAGGATACCAACAAACACACAACTTAGATAAGGGCTTGGGCTCTGACCACTTCGAGTTTCTTTCTTGCCTTGTACAGTTTGGAAGGAGCTTAATTAAGCTCTTTAAATACAAATGTGAACCCAATAAAGAGGAAGGGCAAGAGCGTAGAATGTCAACAATCCTTTACCTGCCGCCAGAAGCATTAACGTGGCTTCAGCATTAGAGCAAGTTTGTGACTGGTGCCACTGTTTACTGTTGCTTAGCTACCCACCTGGGAGCTATTGAAACTCACTTCAGCGATAGGGACTTTATGCCATTTTATACCATGTAATTTTTTTTCTCCTTCATCAACTACTGAGGTAATGGATGATTAGTTATCCAAGAAGGAAGTCAGTAAGAAAGCACAAGGGAATTTGCACCCTGAGTTTAGACTTTGGCTGCCTCTAACTTTGTCTCTGCATCCCCACTCCCCCGCCCCCGGGTCATTTCGCTTTCATGCTCCAAACAAAGATTTTTTTAAAGAATTTTCAAAATGTGTTCCCTTAAGGGTTTTCATTCAAAATGAACCTTGCTTTAAACACGTCCTTTGTGTAAGCTCTGCAGGGCGGCTACATGCTTTAGAACACTGCCTGTTCGGAAAGATTCTGTTTTATTTTCTTTTTAACAATTTCCTTCCCAAGCACACAAAAATCTTCAGTAAGGTGCAGTTGGAAAGAGTAGCCACAGGCAGGGCTTTGATTCTTTATCTCCCAACAACAGACAAACAGGTTCCTGAAAGTCACCCCAACCCCTGAGTCAGGCAGAAAAAAAAGATTCCATTCAAAGGCTGCTTGTGCTTAGAAAAGAGTACTTTTCCCTCTCTGTTTTCCTTTCCTATTCAGGTCCCAGCCTTCCTGCTACCTGCTTTGGCCATTGCCTGGAATGCCTAACTGTCACAGTTCCAACAGAATGCATTCATGGCCTCAAAAGTGGAGAGCATTGAAGTACAATTGATGCCATCTCAGTCAAACCAGAGTTTGTCCATGCTTAGTCAAACCTGAAGTCGGAAGCACAAGGGTTTCATAGAGAATCCTTCAATATTTCTCCTTTTGAGGTTCCAAATAATTTTTTAAATAGAATTTTAAGGTATAACTCTTTTTGTTTCTGTAAGTCAAGTCGTAGTAGAGTCAGTGGGAATGTGTTTGGAGATACATCACCAATGGACTTTTTTCTTAAACATCGTTTCAATAAAATCCATACACCTTGCAAGTCCCTCACCTACTATAAGATTTAATGCACATGAGCCCTGCAGTATGTGCTCTTTTATGCTTTCTTCCATGTCTCATAGTGATTATAAGGGTTTCTCTCTTGTAGCTGTATCATAACACCACTCTTTTAATGGCATATTTCATTGCATGGACAATTTATTTATTCATTAATCAGTTGGTGGACATTTAAGAAAGCACTTTTTTAAATTTTCATTTAATTTTGTTTTATGTGCCTTGCCATTTTGTCTGCATTCATGATTGTGTGAGGGTTTTGGATCCTTTGAAACTGTAGTTACAGACAGTTGTGAGCCGCCAGTGGGTGTTGGGATCTGAACCCAGGCCCTCTGGGAAAGTAGCCCATGCTCTTAACCACAGAGCTGTCTCTCCAGCCCCAGGAAGTGATTTTTTTTAACATTTAAGAAACTATTTCTGTAAGCATTTGGAGTTTTTAAGATTATCTTTTATTGTTTGAAAATTTCATACATGCATATAATATACTTGGATCACATCTACTTCCCATTCCTTTTCCTCTGATTCCCTCTCTATGCCACACTCCATCACTTTCCTCACAACCTGTGTTCCTATTTTGTATCTACTGAGTCCACTAAGTGCTGCCTGTATATGTGTGGGTGTAGAACCAACTACTGAAGCATAGATAGCCTTTCAAGGCACCACGTCCCCAAAGAAAACTTACTTTCCCTCCCCCAACAGATGTCAACTGCCAACAGGTCTTCAGTTACGGCTGAGGCTTCATGAGCCCCTCCACAGTCACTGCTATGATTTAGGGTCATTAATTCATATGCATGCAGTCACAGCCGCTGTGAGTTCATGTGTACAATGGACCTGTCGTGTCTGGAAAGCCCTGTTTTGCTGCAGTCATCTACCACACCTGGCTGTTACAATCTTTCCTTCCCTCTTCCAGTATGATCCCTGAGCTTTGAGGGAAAGGGGCATGACATACATGCCCTTCCAAATGCTGAGCGCTCCACAGTCCTGATTCTCTGCACACTGAACGGTTGTGAATCTCTGTACTATTCGCCATCTAACAAAAAGAAGTTTCTCCAGTGAGGGTTGAGAGAGGCACTAGGAGTACAAAAAAACTTAGGAGGCACTTTGTCACCATGTCTAGCTAGCCTAGTAATATTTGTAGGTTCTCCTTTAGGGCTTGTGACCTACCAAGCCACAGGTTCTTGGTCCAGTTGCTGGAAACACAGACATTAAGTAGGTACCAACCTCGAAGCTTCATCCCTGTTGGCTACCTTTCATAGTGCTGAAAGTACACGTTCACAGCTGGGTGAGAAAAGTATTTATAAATCTCACCCAGTTGTGAACCTTGGGAGCATTATAATAATGACTGGACTGGCAGAATATGCCTACTGGTGCAATCCTGACATGAATGTAAAGGGAGTAACCAACAACTACCTGGTTGAATCTAAGGCTTACTCTACATGCTAACCATTTGTCTACATGTGATGTGATGCTCCATTTCGAGAAGTATACACACAGGAGCAGAACTGCAAGTTCATACAATAGTCACTGTGTTTAACCATATGAAAAGATGTCACATTGGTTTTTGCCATATTTTGCCACATTTGCACATTCAGCAGCATCTCTCTGCATTTTTAGCAGCAATGTATAAAGATTCTGACTTCTCTTTTTCCTTGCAAAAAATTCTTGTTTCCTGTGTTAGTTGTTAGTTATTATATCCTTCCTAAGGGAATTATGTAGAACCTCACTGTGGTCGTGATTAGCACTTCCTTGATGGCTCGTAATGCTGAACATCTTTTCGGTGTTATTAGACACTTACATAGCTTCTTTGCTTAAATCCCTCTTCAGGTCTTTTGTCTGTTTCTTTTCAATTGGATTAATCATTTTAATATGCATAATTGTCTGGAAATAACTGTGTATTACAGATACAAGTCTCTTATTGGGCAAAAGATTTACATATCTTCTCTTGTGTTCTTTATCTACCAGTTTACTTTCTTGATCTTATCTTCAAAACTACGAAAGGTTTTAATTTTTGATGATATCATAGGTGTAGTTTTGCCCCTTCACCTCTGTTGTCATGGAACTTGACATGTACTTAACATATCTTTGTTAAGAATCACATTAATGACTGAAAAATCCTTGTTGAGAAGTATGGCATAGTGGCATATGAACATTCCTTATATTAAGATAATTCACATCTCTGGAGTAGAGAGCTTCATCTCCCAAAACCTGGGTGAAGTCTTCAGATTACTAAATTCTATGGGAAAGGGATACAAATGCACATTTGCCCATTAAGAATTGATCCCAATAAACATGTACTGCTGAAACTACTGCATTCAAAGCTGTGGCTATCACCCCGCCTCAAAATAAGAGATGTCATTTGAAAAATAGATCCAAAGTGCAATCAAAAGTTCATTTAAAATTTGTTTTGTAATATTAAGTCTTGTACAATTTTCTTTAACTTTAATTAGCTAAACGTGTTATGTCGGTACTAAGCAAATAATTCTGATTCTCACAAGAAGGTTATAGATTTGAGTTGTGTCAGTCAATAGTGCTATTGAGAGATTTTACAACAAAGGAAGAAAAAGACTGAAATGGATTTAACGAGTCTTGGGTATGTGGTGAGCCAGGAATAGGTCATTATACTCTGAAGCTGTTTCTCTGTAAACAGATCAATTCTCATGGCCTTTGTGTTAAGGGGAATAAAGGTAAAAATAGAGCTATAGCCATTTATTCTGACACATGACCAGAATGCATCTTTTTTTTTCTCCCTGACATAACATACTTGGTCATATAAAAACACATAAATGCCTAAACATGACCACCCCAAACCCCAGTGAATGAATTAAGCCTATCAGGGGACTGAAATTACTGTTTATTCTATGCACACGCAGAAAACAGACAACTCAAGGCTGTCAATAATTTTACACACACACATACACACACATGCACGTAGACACACATACATACACACATACACACACACACACACACACACACACACCTCCTCCTCCTTCTCCTCCTCTTGAAAAACCTTCAACCATTTCTCATGCCACTGACAAAATTTTCCAAGAAACTAACTCTAAAATCACTAGGAAAATACTTTTTATTAGATTGGAGTTTGGGTTCCAGATATTTCTGTATAGAAATTCTCTCTCCCACTAGAAAAAAAAATAATTGAAAGAGATAAATCAAGGCTACATGTTCAATTTTATAATTCCACCTTCATCTTGCAAAACATAGTCTATAAGGAATCTCACCAGTCTAGAAAAGCAAACTTTTATGAAATTACAAATGTAGAGAACATCTTCATTTTTCCAACAAAAACTTTGGGATCATCAGAAAATTATGTCTTAACTTCTTGACTGTTCACAGGAAAGTGCCAGGGATGTTGGTACAGCAAAAATTGCTGCATTATAGTAGTAACATCCTCGGTTCCAACAACTCGGTCAAACTTCGAGTGTTTTTGAGAATAGTGTATTTTCTACACATCGAACTTTGGGAACCAGAAATGATTTCACGTAGTATATGACCAGGAAGCTTCAACACAGACTGTCCCAATAGTGCAAAAAAACCATGACATCTTCATTGCTTTATCCTTGGTTTCTAGAATTTCTGATGTTAGACCACCCCCTTTTCTGCTGTTGTTCCTCCCCTCCTCCTGCACTCTGAGCAAGTCATACAAGCAGACAGCCTATCCTACCCCACAGGTTGTAGGTGCTGGCCTCCACATGTTCTTCACCTGGAGGCAGTAGTTCAGGCGTGACCATTTGGTAGAATCCAGGTACCACTTGCTGAGATCATCTTGCTCACTGTGCAAACCAACTTGTCAAGATATTCAGGTTATTTCTATTTCTATAGCAGTCATCCAGAGGTCACAGATATTTGCAGACTACAAGCACACACACACACACACACACACCCCTACCTACTTACCTACACACACACACACACACACACACACACACACCATAATTATTTTCTATTCTCCTGCCCAGAAATGACTCTTTTTCCAGAATCACTTCTTCTGGATCACACCTGGGAATACTTACAAGTGCTGGAAAGCAATAGGTCTTACCCCTAGGTCTAGATGGTAATGGTTGGAGTTGTGATAGCTTTTAACTGGCTGTGAAATATCCAAAGGAGGAAATTCTCCAGGCTTGTCCCTGTCCTCACTCCTCCTGGCTCAGTGAAGTTTTCATGGACACTGACTCACAGGCCTAGGGCCTGAGCCCACAAGCACCAAAAACCAAATACAGGCAGTGAAGTTATGTAACAGAAGCTACAGCGCCAAGTCTGAGTTCTGGCTCCAACATGATCTTGAGCAAATGATGCAGTCTCTGCCCTCACCTTAAAAAATAACAGTGTTCATAGGTTACAGTGTGTATTGACAGAGATAAAAGATGTAAAAACCCTGAGAACAGGCCTGGTACTCAGACCTGGCATGTGGCATACACCTAGCACAATGCTGTGCTGCGATGGCTAAGAATTAGTGAGTGGAGACTGGGGAGAGGACCTCAGTTAAATCTCCACAATCCCCATGTGAAAGGCTGGACATGGTGGCATAAACTTCTTATCTCAATACTGGAGATGTGGAGACAGACTCACTGGTCAGCAAGTGTTCTGTGATAATAAAAGACCACATGCGCTCGCTCTCTCTCTCTCTCTCTCTCTCTCTCTCTCTCTCTCTCTCTCTCAGACAACACTGAAAGACTGACACCTGAAGTTGTCCCCTGTTCTTCACATGTATATGCATTCACATGCAAGCACATACACACCCTTCACATGTGAACACATGCATGCGTGCACACACACACACACACACACACACCAGTGGCTTTTCTGCACAACCATTGTAAAATGTAAGTAAATATGCTTTCCATAGATCCTCTTACAGAAGTGCAGCACCTCAAAATTGTTCCACTTCTGGATTCTTCTCTATTGTAGAAAACTGCCAAAGTCTGTGTTTAGACATGAACGGTGGCAGCAAACCATAATTCAGGCCTCTCTGAGAAGGTTTTAATGAGTTAATGGAGCATGTCTACTCAAATAGCACTTTTTAATTCAGTGGAACATTTATTAGAAACCACATATAGGACACCCCGCCCTAGTGCTACTGAGAAATCTAGAATAGAGAACTACACTTGTTTTCTCAAGGAATTGGAACCTATTAAGAGTTATATATTATATACATATATGATCGTGCCAGGTTCAATGGGAACACATTCAAAGAGCACCCATGAAAGTCTAGACCTTTCTTGGAACCTGCAACAGACTATTCAAGGGCTAAATGCAATGGAGATACACTAAGAAATAGTAACATTAATTGTTATGGGTAGAGAGATTGACAATCCTTGTCCCTCAAACCCAACTCCATTGGACTTTCTGCTCTGAGTGTGCGTGGATTGGGAGAGGCTGCCAAATATCCATGCATTTCCCTGTGCTTTCTCTGTCTAGTGGGGTTCAGAAGAGCCATAGCTGTTTGTCTTTGGAGGCTTTTGTTTGGATGGCTATTTAGTAGGTCCTCCATTGCTGAGGTCCGGTGCTAGCCCAGACCATTTCTCTTGCTCAGACCCCAAAACAAACTCTCTCACTCTGGACTGGCATGGAGGCATGGAAATAAGGACACAACTCACATGGCTTTATCGGGAGGGAGATTTTCAATGATTGGCCATCCAGAGGCCAACAGTTCTTTACAAGAAAGGCCAAGATGTCTTCTCTCACCAAAAGAAGAATGCACACTCTGTGAAATACTCAAGCATCTCAAGAGGTAAGAACAACAAAACCTATGACTGTCAAGGTCATCCAAGGGCATTGACATATGGAGATATTTGGACAAGTCAACCAGGCAATGAGCATATCTTGACTGATTGTACCCCGTGGAGTCTCAGGTCCTTCCTGTCATCCTACAGAAGAGTTGGCTCTTTTCTTACTGCCCCCTGGTGAGGCTGCAAATGGCCATGCCAGTCTGGCCAGGAGACAGGCCTCAGCCAGCTTCCAGATTAGAAGAGAAAGAAAGCAGCACCTCCTCCAGCCTGCTGTGGTGCTCACAAAAGGGCATAAGTTTGGAGAACAGCATCTGGTACCCTCTCATCACTCTCTTACCTCAACAGATGCAGAACACATATCCACCCAGAAAGCTCTGCCAATGACACAGCTGGTGGCCCTTTCGAGAAATGGAAGCAATGTCACTGGTTTTTCCATTCAGCCCAGAGCTGCCCAAGGAAGCCTACTTCCCCACCCTCAAACCTCCTGAAAACTGTAGCCAAGGATGTATAAAGAAAGAAAGAGATAGAGAGTAAAGGTCAGCCCCCTGCTTCAAAGTTCCATCTCTCTTTCACATTATGACTTTATGTCAATCTTCAGAAATCAATCCAGAATGGTATGATGCACAATGAAAACATGATGGACTTCATGATGTCCTTGTTCCCTATCTCCACCTGCCTCTGTCTATCTTCCTTCTTTCTCAGTGTAAGAGTCTTCATTCCTGTCATATCAGGAGTTTCCCTTCCAGGTCTTTCTCCCCATTCCCCTTACCTACCCCTCTCCCTCCATCCTTCTCACTTGTGCAGACTTTCTTTTAAACATAACGTAGGTAACCCCTTTTCCTCCTGCCCAGCAGGACTTGTTAGGACTTGTTCAAATGTCATTTCCTCTTAGAAGCAATTCTCATCTTTTTCTCCTCCCGAAGACTTAAGTTAGCCCTTGCCTGACTTCCCACGACCACCCATACTTCATAGATTATCTTAAAGTGCCTTGTATTATGTTTGTCATTTATTTTCCTGTATAGATTTTCACTCCTTACTGCTAATGAACACACTCAGTAGGTATTGAGCTCCTTGGGAAGGAGACTCTGCGATTCACTCTTATCAGCATATCCCATAGCCTAGTGATGTGGGAGTGTTCTCCTGTATTTTGTATTACTCTTATTGGTTGAATAAAGATCTGCCTGGCTTATAAGATAGGTCAGCCCTTAGGTGGGCGGAGTAGACAGAATGGAAGTTCTGGGAGGAGAAGAAAGGAAGTGAGTCAGTCGCCATGACGCCCCCGCTGCAGGTGGAAGTACCGTAGAACCGTCCGGTAAGTCACCCTCCTCGTGGTGACTTTTATAATGGGTTAGTTTATGAGGTGAGGGCTAGCCGGGAAAAGGCTAGAGATAACGGCCAAGGCAGTATTTAAATGAATCCAGTTTGTCATGTGGTTATTTCAGGTGCAGGCGACCAGCGGCGGCTGGGGAACATACAACCCGCACACCTCTCCCCCATTTACAACAGCCTAGCATAGTGTTTGACATGTAAATATGGAGTTTATAGAAATATATTCAATGAGTGGATGGATGATAGCAAAGTGAATCACACTGAAATTAATGAAAAGAGGAGTGAGGGGAAATATACTCAACATACAATATGTCCAAGTCTAAAAGCCTGAAAATCAGTATGTTTAGAAAGAGAATAAAAGAAATGCAGAAAGGGGAAGAGAGAGAGAAAGAAAGAGCAA
Source organism: Dicrostonyx torquatus (assembly GCA_028555095.1). Lineage (NCBI taxonomy): Eukaryota > Metazoa > Chordata > Mammalia > Rodentia > Cricetidae > Dicrostonyx > Dicrostonyx torquatus. The sequence goes on from JAQHUG010000065.1 coordinate 6,990,882, forward strand.
AAAATAATGTATAAATGGAAGTGCAGGATCGAGGGGTGTGACCCAGTGGTAGAGCTGGCATTCATGAAGCCTAGGTACAAACCTAAACTAGAAAATAAATACATAAATTTTAAAAATACTTCCTTAGTACTAATGCAAACTTGGAACAAGATGATTTCTAAAAGAAAATATTCTGGCTCAGTTTTTCCTTTATAATGGGGATTGCAGCCCAGTGAAATTTAGGGATTGTGGGGCTGAAAATTCAAATCCAAGCCCAAATGAAACAGACCCAAGTTTCCTAGTAAGAGCTCTTATAAGCAGCAAAAACCTACCACAAATGGGACCAATTCTTCCCCTGGGACAGACTCTTTAAGCTACCATACCCCACAGAACAGGTTTAAGATAGGAGTTCCTCTGCAGAAGACACGGTAATTGTGCTGCTGAAGTTTTGCAGGGTAAATCCTGTCTTAAGCCTGTTCTGGGGGGTGTGGTCACGTGATGCACACTCACTTTAAGAAGTCCATGCTGTTGTTTTCCTTCAAGTTCTTCTTGCTTTGTTTAAAAGGATAGAACTAGGCAACCACACTCTTCTACCCCTGCATCTTCAAACTTTACAGTTTAACACAATAAAGTCAGCAAGAGAAACTTGAGCTGGCGCTCTCACGTTTTTGCTGATTGGCTGAGTGATCTGTGACCGGTATGAAATTCTATATTCTCCAAGACAATAACTAGCAAGTTCATAACACCATTCTTTCCTTCTGGAGAGATATCATTTAGCAATGTATTATAACCCAAATTGCTAAGCCTGGGTAGAACTGAGTGGGTGAAACTTTATAAATAGCCCCCATGAGAGCTGCATTCCTGAAAGGTGACCCTGCATACCTGAAAGCTGCCCACCCCGTGAAAGCTGACCCTCTTTCTTTGCTTCAGTAGCTTGAAAGCAGAAGGAAATTGGAGGCCCTGATACTGGGCAGAAGATGGGTAAGCAGAGGTTCCGATGGTAAGATGGCTGCTGGAGCGGAGATTGCTGGCCAAAGTGAGTAATGTCACAGTGTTTCTTTGGGTTCATGGAAAAACATGAAGCAACCGTTTTTCAAAACATCACTCAGATTCTCCTGGACTCTGATGTTGACAGGAATGCAGCTAAACCATGCTATCAATTTTTAAAGACATCAACTTTTCAAAATAATTGTCTTTTTTGGTCTTTTCCCACATTAAAAAGAATATGGCTTCTCCCTAGCGTGGTTTTCTGGACTCCACAGCAAGAGCCAGAGGCACTGCCCACATCTCTGGGCTCAGTTTCAAGCAGACAAAGTCCTTTGTCCTGCATCCTCAAACCACTCCTTGTCACACAGAAGGCACCTCCCTCCAGGAGAGAACAACATGGAGCCTCTTAGGTATGTCCTTCTCCAGCGAGTAGGAAGAACAGAGAAACATTGCCTCCAGGAACATCCTGAAAACACTCCATGTTCCCATGGGTAATGTTGTAGTCAAGGAATATTCTATTTAGAGTGCCCAAAGTAAACTCATCAGCTATATTAATTTCTTACATGAACAGAATTGGTATTCTTTGGGAGAAATAGAAAGTAAACAGGAAGTTTGATTGTTCACACTCTGCCCTGTAACAGGGGCACAAGTGAGACCAAGAAAGCAATTGTTCCACATTCTTCTCCTTTGTTGAAATTAACCACATTCATTCATTAACATGAGTTAAGTTCTTTATCAAAGTGGTTTTTAAAGTTAGAAAAATGGAATAATCTTTAAACTCTAAACTAAGATCCAGTTACAGATAATGTAAACATGGCATTAAACAAAGACACCTCTAGGGAGAGTCTACAGCTTCATTTGATCACGGGATTTAGTTGGGGCTCTTCTCAAAAGGACCCAGATTCTCTACTTGCTGGTCTCCTCCAAGTCTGGTCCTGCACCTAGGCACCTCCTTCCACATTGCCCTCTGTTGTGGTTTAGATTTGGCATGCCACCTGCCCAAGGTATCGAAGAAAGAAGTGCCTAATTTGTTGAGCTAATCATGATTGGTGATTGGAATTATCAGTTGGTTATTCCATTGCTGAATTCATAGCTTAATGACATTATTGGAGGATTGTCTTTGCTTGATGAAACAGAGACCAAAAACAACTTACAAGTTACAGCCATAATCAAGGAAAGCAAGGCAGAAACTCAAAGAAGGAACTTGGAGGAAAGAACTGAACCAGAGACCATGAAGATCTCACTGTCTTGCTTCCCCTAACTTGTCCAGGTTCCTTTCCACAGTAGACAAGGGCCAGTCTCATGGAGGCAGTTCTTCAGTTGAGAGTCCTTCTTCCTAGGTGACAAAAACTAGCTGTCACAGAGGTTGGAAAGTGGGAGCTTGTTAAATAACATGGGACACCAGGGGCCTTTGAAGGGTATCTTGTCCCTGACTCTTTTCTCTTAACCTTGTTCTGCTTCCAGCTATATTGGAGTCAGCAGCTCAGTTCCACCATACCCTTTCCTCCATGATGCCTCTCATCACAACAGATCCATGGAACCAGCTGACCCTAGACTGACATCTCTGACTTACAAACCAAACGAGGTTTTCCCATCTTTAAACTGCTTCTCTTGGGTATTGAGCACCATAACAAAAAGGCTAGCTAACAAGCCCTCGATCCATGGTGCTGATGAAACAGAAGTCACACCAGTTTCAAGTGAATATGTCATTTTATGGGCAACCTTAAGTATTTATATATGCCATTTGGAAAGCTTTTTAAAAAGAAAACTGAAGACCCATTAGAGTGGGCTGAGTGTGAAGCCTTTCCAGGGCACAGACACCTTCCCAATTAAAACACTGGCATGCTTTCTTTCCTCAAGGAGACTCTGTGACACTGGCTGTGCTGGCAAACTCTTTGCCAACTTGACATAAGTTAGGGTCATTTGGGGAAGGCAATCTCAATTGAGAAAATGTCCCAAACAGATTATCTTGTGAGTAGGCCTGTGGAGCCACATCTTGATTGATGTTTAATATACAAGGGCCCGGTGCACTGTGGGTAGTACCACTTCTGTGTAGATAAACCTGAGCTGAATACGGAAGCAGGAGAGCAAGTCAGTAGGTGATGTGGGAATCCTCTCTGTGTGCTGTGATTACCATTAATGAATAAAGAAACTGCTTTGGAGCTATAGCAAGGCAGAACTTAGGTAGGCAGGGAAAGCTAGGCTGAATGCTGGGAGAAAGAAGGGCAGAGTCAGAGAGAAGCCACAGAGCCACCACCAAAGTCAGACATGCCAAAAATTTGCTGGTAAGCCACTGCCACGTGATGATACACAGATTAGTAGAAATGGGTTAAATTAATATGTAAGAAGCAAGAGCTAATGGGCAAAGCAGTGATTTAATTAATACAGTTTCTGTGTAGTTATTTCGGGGCTGAGCAGCCAAGAATCAACAAGTGGCTCCTCCAACAAGTAGCAGGACTTTTCCATGACCTCTGCATCAGTTTCTGCCTCCAGATTCCTGCTTTGAATTTCTGCCTTCACTTCCATGAACGATAGACTATGTGCCTACAATGAAATAAACCTTTTTGCCCAAGTTGGTCTTAGTCATGTTTCTTATAAGAACAATAGAAACTCTAAGACAAAAGGAAACTATTACTTATTAGCTCACAATTCTGTCTTTATTTTTTTAATAGAGAAGAAAACTTTGAGAAACTGCTAGCAAGGGACTTGAAAGTTAAGTTGTCTATTTAATTTTCTCTCTTTAGAGACTGAGAAAAGTTCTTGTTCATCTTCACAATTAAGGCATTTTTACAATTGTTCAATGACTAGATGCTGAATGAATAAACATACTTACTAATAAACAGTTAGCAGTGTGGATTGCTCAGTGGTCAGGGGTTCTTACAGCTCTTGCAGAGAACTAGAGTACATGTCCCAGAAGCCTTATTTAGTGGTTCATAACCATCTGAGACTCCAATGCCTTCTAGACTCTACAATCAACTACACTTGGAGGAGAGAGCCGCTTGTTCATCCCTGCTGCCCAGAACCAAAATAACCACACAAAAACTGTATTATTTTAAAACACTGCTTGGCCCATTAGCTCTAACTTCTTATTGGCTAACTCTTACATCTTAATTTAACCCATCTCCATTAATCTGTGTATCACCACGAGGTCATGGCCTACCTGCAAAGTTTCAGCACATCTCTGGTAGTGGATCCATGGCATCTCTCCAGCTCTGCCCTTCCTTCTCCCAGCATTCAGTCAAGTCCTCCCCCCTCACCTAAGTTCTGCACTATCAACAGGCTAAGGCAGTTTCTTTACTCATTAATAGTAATCACAGAACACAGAGGGGCCTTCCACATCATACATTCACGTGTAGATACATGCACATATACATACATATATATATACATAAAGACATAATAAAATAATCACCCACTGGTAACTCATAACTGATCAAAGTGCTAAGAATAAATGAATGCTCAGACATAAATAGGATATCAAGTATACTCTGCAAATATTCCCTATTCAACCCATTAAATAAATAGTGTCTTGGAGATAAATAGTATCCTATGAGGTAATATTTATTATTCATTATTTGTATCCATATATATGCAGTATGCAGGATATCTATACCAGGCCCTCCAAAGCTCAGGGAACATCACTTAAGAAAGGGCAAAAAAAAAAAAAAAAGAAAGAAAAGAGCCGAAAGGAAGGGAGAAGTGCTGTGGAACATTGTCTTCTAGACAAGACTTGGTCATTGTACTCTTGACATTACAGCAGTTGTGATTATCAGCACAAGATTGGGTCCATAACAGCCAATCATAGAATAAGGAAGGGCTCAAGCTATCCCACCCTTCACTGAGGATTTATACACAGCTAATTGTAGACAGAGACGGAAGAGATACTTTCTTCAGTGGCATAGCCACTGATAAGGTGCCAGTGCTTACCATTATCCCTAAACAAGCTTAATAAAACCCATTGAGCTACCCCAACATTTTATAATGAAATCCACTATTATTCATATCTAATAAATGACAATAAAATTTTGTTTTGTTATAAATGATGTGGAGGGGCATAGTTCAGAGGTAGAGCACTTGTTTAGTATATACAATGTCCTGAGTTTTATCCCAAGAATGAGTGAGGTAGCAGGAAGGGAGAGAGAACATGAGAAACTTTCTCTAAGAGAGTCATCAGGATACTACCATTTCCCATTTAAATGAAATGGCTTATTGACTTATAGTTAAAAAGTGTGGCTCTGTATAGTCTCTCGGTATGGCAGGGTAGAGAAGACAGAAAGTCGTTGCCTGTATCCATAAAATATTTTCCAAGGCCCCTAGTGAATTTCTGAAACAGGATTTTCCAAACCTATTGGAGCTGTGTTGGTTCCTATGTGCTTTTTAGCACTTTCGCACAGTGCAGAGTCCATGGACCTCAAATTTTATGCCCTGGTACCTCCTTTATATCACTGGTGTGACACAGAAGAGCCATTGTTAAATTCAAAAGAGGGGCTAGAACAGAAGCACTGTGATATCTTAACAGGACCTCAGATAACTGTGGTAGTTTAAGGAGAATGGCCCCCAGACGCTCACATATTTGCATGCTTAGTCATCTGTTGATAGACTGTTTGGGAAAGATTAGGAGGTGTGGCCTTGTTGGAGTAGCTGTGTCCCTGTTGGAGAAGGTGTGTTACTTCCCACTTTCTCTTCTATGAGGTTCAGTACATGGGCACAGGAGATCACTTTTTATGTAAAACCCCAGTGACACAGACAATAAGAACAACAATAAATAAATGGGACCTCCTGAAACTGAGAAGCTTCTGTAAAGCAAAGGACACAGT
>JAQHUG010000065.1:6998205-7016195 GCA_028555095.1 Dicrostonyx torquatus
TATCCTGCCCCATCTTAAGGAAGCAAGGGGAGGGTGGTGGGGTAGTGGGGGAGCGGGAGTGCCAGGAACAAGGGGAGTAAATGTAAATTTTTCTTTTAACAATAAAAAAAATTCAAAAAAAAAAAAAAGAAGGTGTGTTACTGGGCATCGAGGTTTCTAAAGCCCAGGCCTAGTGGCTCTCATTCTCCCTCCTCCCTGTGGCTCAGGATGTTATCTCTTGACCACTTCTCTAGCACCACACCTGCCATACATACCCCCTATGTTCCCTGCTATAGTGATAATGGACTAGACCTCTGAAACTGTAAGCAAGCTCCCAATTAAATGCTTCCTTCCATAAGAGTTACCTTGGTCACAGTACCACTTCACAGCAATAGAACAATGACTAAGACAGCTGCTAAGTAACTAAGGGCTGGGTAATACATCCAGTTTGATGCATTGGACAAAGGGCTGATCAATGCTGAAAGCAGAGTAGGTTGTCACACAATTTAAAACACAAAATTTTTTCTCTATATTTCCATTTGTATCTTCAGGATACAATTAGCCATTAACAATAAGTAATGGAAAACACAACAATCAACAAGGGCACACTAGGATCACCTTCCTCTTCCCAATTATATCCCATATAAGTTTCAAATGTCTTACCTGGTCTACCAAGTCAGACTTTAAACAGTAAATCTATTTTAGATCACCTTATTTAACTACAGTAGTTTTTTCTTCTCATGATCAGTGAAACACAGTATTGATTTCTATAACATAATTCAACCATCATTTCAAATAAAAATGTTACCCAAAGTCTAGTGAGGTGGTGCTTGCCTTTGATCCCAGCACTTGTGAGACAGGCCAAAGGATCACAAGTCCAAAGCATGACTCTACTATATAGCAAAACCCTGTTCCAAAACAAAATTGTAAAACCTTGAACTCTGTGGAGGTTTGAAAGAAAATGCCCCCCAAAGGAGTGGCACTATTAGAAGATATGGCTTTGCTGAAGTAGGTGTGACCATGTTGGAGGAAATGTGTCACTGTCATGGAGGGCTTTGAGATCTCTTTTGCTCAAGCTTTGCTAAGTATGACACTCAGACCACTTCCTGTTTCCTGAAAGATGTAGGACTTGCAGCTACTTCTCCAGCACCAGAGCTGCCTGCTTACAGCCATGTCCCACCATCATGATAAAGGGATGAGTCCCTGAACAGTGAGAGAGCCACGCCAATTAAATATTTTCTTTTGTAAGAGTTGCCATGGTCATAGTGCTTTTTCACAGCAATTGAAACCCTAAGACAAATACCAAGTTTTTCACAGCTATTAGAGGGATCAATAATCTTTCTAACAGATCATCCACGAAAGTCCCTTTGCACAGACAAGTCCTAGTGGAGTGTTTCTTGTATTAGGCCCCGGAGAACAGAGAGAGGCTGCCTGTTACATCACTGTCTAGTTAGAGCAACGTCTTGCTAATATCCACCAAAGGTCAGAAAGTCAGAAAGCTAAATTGCCTTGATAGTTCTCATGCCAACTACCTGCTGGTCTGCTTGTGGGTTTCCTCAAGCCTCTCATCACCATCTCTCTTCACTGCATTCCTCATCTGTAGATGATGATTGTGCCTATCCTATGTGACTGTTGAGACAGTTGAATATGGTAATATATACACATACAGAACCCACAAAAGTACGCTTCTATTGCTTTCATCATTGAAATCAATAAATGACCTGTTTGAACTGAAAAGCGTGTGAGTTGAAATTTTACTTCAGGACAAATATTCCCATCAGAAGTGAAGCTATTTTTTATTCATCATAAAATACTCTTGAACACATTCTTCTAAATTCCAAAGGCAGCCTGTTCAATGGGACTCGTAGATTTTATCTTAGCAATACTTTAATTTTAGCCTAAATGGAGCTATAGGATTCCATTGATGGGACAGTTTGTGGTAGAACATTTGTTTTCAAAAAAAAATGACATTTCACAAAAATACAAGTCCTGGCTCCCTTAATTTCAAATTTAAAAGGTTGAGAAATGTTCAAACTTCAGAGTCCTCATTCGTGGAAAGGTGGTCATGTGACTAGCATAGATGCCTATTTGTAAGTTTAAATGAGATCAGGACTTGACTAATGTGTCTTTTCCCCTCTTAGTTAGCTACATTGAAACTTGTAATAAAGTTATCATTTACAGACACCTCTAAGGTCAAGAACTAAAGATCAATAAAATATTAGTGTTAATGTTATTTGGATTTGTTCTTTTTAATAAAAACATCTTCAGACAAATAAAAAAGAACAAAAGATTAGCAATAGCTACAGACCGTATCACTTTTGTTATTTCCTATTATTAGCTGAATCTTAAAAAGACTTTAAGTTTTATTTTTAATACATATTTATGGTGGTAGTGGGGCAATTGATGTTCATGAGAGTGCATGTGCCTTGGAGGTCAGAAGAGGGTGACAGATTCCTTAGGCCTGGTGTTACAAGGGATTGTGAGCCTCCTGACATAGGTGTGGGGAAACAAACCTGGGTCCTTCCCAAGAACAGCAAGTATTCTTTTTTTATTTTTAATTCAAGTTTTTTATAATAAACAACTTTAATGAACTAGAAGAAATAGTACATCCCCCATCTTTACCCCCTGCCATCATCCCCTCCCAGTCCCTCACTTTTATTCTCCGTCTCCCACCCACAATGCCCTCCTCTTCCATCTCCATCCAGGAAAGAGCAGGGCTCCTATGGGTATCAATAAAACACGGTATATCAAGTTGCAGTAGGACTAAGCACCTCCCCACCTGTTAAAGTTGGGCAAGGTGACTCAGTATGAGAAGTGGGGTCCCAAAAGCCAGTAAAAGAGTCAGAGACAGTCCCTGTTCCTGATGAGGAACAGGCTACACAACTGTAACATATATGCATAGGGCCTAGGTCATTCTCATGCAGGCTTCCTGGTTGTCGGTCCAGTCTCTGTGAGCCCCTTTGAGCCCAGGTTAGTTGACTATGTGAGCCTTCCTGTGATGTCCTTGACTCCTCTGACTCTTATACTTCTTTCTCCTCCTCTGTGGGATTTCTGAACTCCATCTAATGTTTGGCTGTGGGTCTCTGCATCTGCCTTCATCAGTTGCTGGAAGATGCCTCTCTATAGGCCAGGCACCACCCTGGTTACAGGAGACTGCCAGTTCAGACTACTTATCCACTATTGCTAGGAGTCTAGCCTTGGGTCTTCCCCATAGACTACTGGGAGATTCTCCTGCACTAGACTTCAGCCTGACCCCAAAATGTGCTCCCCAGCAGTCCCCTCATCATTCTCCCTCTCTCTCCTCCCAACCTGATCACTTACGTTCCCATCCCCACCTGCCCTCAGTCCACTCAAGAAATCTCTTCTATTTTTCCTTCCCAGGGCATTCCCCCATGAACTCTCCTTGTTACCTAGTCTTTCTGGGTCTGGGGAACAGCAAGTATTCTAAACTCAAGCTTCCCATTAACCAAATTTAAATCATGAACATTGGAACAGGGCTGTCACATACTCTCCGCTGGTGAGAGGCGAGGAAGAGATCCATTAGTGGAGTTCACTCAAGATTTCATTCAAGGGCAGAAATGACCTGTCTTTATACCAGAATCAAGAACTCAGATGTTTGCAGGGATTACCTATGCACCATGTAGTAGAAATTAAAGCAGGAGGCTAGGCACACAAAGCAGGGAAAGGTTGGGACACTGGCACGACAGAATCTGTGCCCCTCTAAAAGTGAACAGGGGCAATACTCAGTTTATCTTCCTCTCAACCTCACGAAACAAACCTAAAACTGATGTATCTTTTAGTCTTTGAAGAGAAGCCAGGAATTATTTATGAATTTTTCGGAATTCTACCTATTACCATGAAGTGCCGTTAAAAGCAAACATACTCCGTAGGCCAAATAAAAGCACCGTGTGCCAAGTTTGGTCCATGGGCCGTCGGGTTGCAGCTTCTGACCTATAAATCCTCATTATGATCACCACATGGCTGAGCCTGGCTGAATTTCAGAAGTAACCATTACTCTGAAACATTTCTTACCCCCATAGCTGGCCTCATTCTTCTTCATTCCCTATCCAACCAAAACCAATAAGGGAAGTTGGAAAGGAAATTTAAGTTGACTAAATCTGCCTGAACTAATTATTGCCATAGAGAATTTTTCCTAGTACCTCTTCTGATCCTTTCTTTGACACATCTGAAACCCCTTGTCAGTGAAAGACACAGGACAAAAGACACCAGGTGTCTGTCTGGCTCAACTCAGGGGCTCCCCTCCCCCATCCCAGTCAGCTGACCTTCACAAGGACAGTGGAAAAGAGGCTGGCTCTCAAGCCCACTGACATTTGGAAGCGCAGGTGCAGCCCAAGGCCCTGGAAGGATTTGGCCAGGCATTCTTGTGACAAGCCCAGGCCTGAGCGGGAAACTCCCCTGACAGTCTGGCCAGAAGTCTGAGTCTGTCATTGTCTGGCTGCGGTGGCCACAATGCCTGTCTGCGACAAGTGCTGACACTGGATGCCTGAAAGGGGGCTCAGTTGAGAGGGCATTTGTCACAGAAAAGTGCCCCAACTCATATTTCACAGGGTGATGAGAGGCAGTGAGACAGGACCCCGAAGTGGTCCATCCGGAGCTTTAGCAGTGGCAGCCTTCACACAGGGACAGCTGGGCTGAAGCCAAAGAAGCTTTCTTTGGACACAACTGTTCCTGTGCCCCCAGGGATGGTGAGGATGGAGCCAAGCAGGCCTCGCCCCACCCCCATATCTCAGTGCATAGTCCTCCAACACCCCCTTGAGGATCCACAAAGAATGAGCACCAGGATGCTGGGCAAAGCTCACAGGAAGAGGTGATGGGAGCCCAAGACCTGAGCCAGGCCCAGATTCTCCCCCACCAACCAACACACACACACATACACACACACACACACACACACACACACACANCACACACATACACACACACACACACACACACACACACACAGAGAGAGAGAGAGAGAGAGAGAGAGAGAGAGAGAGAGAGAGAGAGAGAGAGAGAGAGAGAACAGCTGTCCTGAGTGGAAGTAATGTAAACCCTCTGCGACTCAGCCTATAAAAGAAAAGTGTTTTCTTTTTCTTTCATTATTGCTCCTCTACAGTGTGCACAATAATGCTTGATTCGGGGCTCCATCCATCTATTTGGACGGAGAGGCAAATGAAAAAGGCCGAGGAAACCATCAAATTTAGTTTTGTCTCAGGAGTTTTACAAAGAAATGAATTTTTGCCTTCACACTTTCTAATTTTATTGGCATGGCAGTCAGAGGTGGGGATTATTGCCAAGCTCCTCACCCTGTGGCTTAGCTCAGTTGCCCCGCCCCCTCCTCCCACCTTGTTGCCACAGAGCCCACCCTGAAGTGTTGAGTGACTTACTCCTTTGGGAAACTTAGGACACAAACACCAAAGATGAAATCTGTCTCAAAGCCACCACGACAAGGAATGTAGGGCCGGTGGTTTTAACAGCACCAGCAGATCCATGGTCAGCCCATTCTAAATCTGCAACACAAGGAATTAGCTGAATACTAAAACAAGAAGTCAGACATGGTGACAACAGTAATATTAAGAATAAATGGGAGCCTGGGTGAGAATAGGATGTGGGAAGGGTAAGGAAACAAGAGGCATATACATATAGAAATTATGTTTATATACATATAAAATCATAATATATATATTTATACATAATATATGTTTAAAAATCATGGAAGAAATTATTTTTAAAAATTCAATTTTAACTGAATTGGATAATCACTAATATTTATAGAATACTTAACATGCACTAAGCCTTTGTCTAAGCTTTAGTGGATACTTCACTGATGAGGAAAATAAGGTCCAAGAGCTTACCTTGTCCAACTAAGACAACGTGGAATCAGAATTGCAAATAAAAGCATGGAGTCAGAAATACAAACAAGGCAAAAGCCCTTTGAACACAGTACTAAAAATGCATACTGATTTCAGTTGCTAAGGAGTGGTTGCAAAATAACCCAGTCTTGAGTAAGAACTTGGTTTCATCTTACTATATACATAGTACCTATCAGTTCTGGCAATTTTCCTCTAACACAAAAATAAGCATATAGTTAAATAAAATCACATAAACTTTTGACAAATGAACAATAAAATGCATATAAAATTTCACAATGCTCACCCTGAAAATCAGAATATCATCTCTCTTGCATATGTCTCAATAAGTGCCCCTCAAAGTAGTGATAACCTAGTAGTAAGAGTGCATGGTCAGTGAACACCAGGAGAAGAGTTGATTTATACATCTTTTGGGGTCAATTTGGTAATGGATGTCAAAATTCTGAAATAAGTTTATATCATCACTGGTACTTCTTAAATGTGGCTATCAGTTCTTTGGTACTCCATCTATGGACAGGTGGGGCTCTGTTTCCCTTTGTGAACAAGGTGAAATAGTGACTGCTTTGACATTAGAATACATCACAGTGGCACTACATGACATCCACCGCCCCTTAATGAAGTGCAAGATTCCTGCAGGAGGCCACCACTCTCTCCATGTCCTTTATCAACCAATGGTATCCATGGTATAACAAAGCAGTACCTACTTCAAGGCTACTAAGTTTTGATTAGTTTGTTTTAAGGTACTAGATAACAAGAACAACTTCTCATCAAGTATTATTCTTCTGGGCTACTATGTTCAGGAATAGCTCAGCATCCCTGATACATAAGGATAGATAAGGCATTTATTGTCAAGCTTAAGGGCGTGAGTTCAATCCCTAATACCTACATGGTAGAAAGAGAGAATTGACTCCTGTACGTTGTTACCTGACCTCTACACACAGGTCATGGCACACATGGGTCCACCCCCACATGTACATATAAAAAAAAACCAAATGTAATTTTTTAATCTCTAAATAATTATATGCAAAGATAATATATCATGCTTAAAATAGGAGAAAATGGAAATGGAAATTTAGACAACAAAAACTATCTTTATGACATAACACAACCATTTAACATCAGGGTTTAAAGAAATCCTTACTCACGTAAAAGCCTTCAGAACATATTTAAATGGTGGTTTGAAAATAACAAATCATATGTTTACTTTTGTATAAAAAAGTATTTACTGAAATTTGATGAAAATATTCTAAAGCTTAAATAGTAGCTATTTCTGAATTGTGATATTCTGGATGATATACTGTCTTCTTAATGACTTTCTATATCTGTAAATTTCACTAAGTAGTAGACAAAACACTGCTTATACGTGACAAGACCTCATTAGATCTATGTAACTTATAAGAACTCCTACGAAGACTCAAGTTCAAATTCCAGAAGGTTCTACCTTGGTGTCTTTAGAAAGACATACCACCTCTCTACATCTTAATTCCCTCTCTATATATCCAAATAACAGCAAATAATTTCCATAAGGTTAAACAAAGTTTAAGTTAAACTGAATGAGGCCTGGTGAAGAACTATGTAGCTACGTAGCATGTGGCTGAACTAAATATCTATACCTCTCAAGTGAACAACAAAAAGTTATTTGGTCTCCTGTCTCCCCAGTCATCCAAAGGAAGTAGCTGATGGAAGTGCAAATCGTCTCTGCCTACCAAATACAGACGCAGATGACAGGCAAGCCCGAAGCTTTCCAGCTACAACGAGCAAATGGAAAAGAAGTACCTGGGGTAAAATGAGCAAATTGTTCACTAATGGATTTTTGTCCTGACGTAAAAGCCATTTCTGATTAATTTTACCTGCCCCCACCATTACTGTGAAGGAAGTTTTACATGGAATGCTTTCCAATGAGCTGAGATGCACCCTTTCTGTCCTGCAAGCCCATCTCCTCATTTCCATCATGCACATTCTTGGTAAGAGCTCGGAAGTATGGAGAACGCCTCTGTCGGGCACTGTTGGACACTCGTACTGACTCACCCCATCTCTGCCATAGTGCCACCATGCAAATCCTGAAAGCATACTTGTTGCCCATTACGTTGTTTCTCAAGTGGGAATCTGAGGCAGAGAAAAGCTAAATAATTTACCCATAATTGCTCAAGTAGAAAGCGCAGAGATTAACCCAATCAAGCTTCATGGCTTTACCACCTTATTGTATGCTGTACCTTATTTCTCATTTATATTGTTCTATGCAATCAATGCAATTATAGTACCCGTTGTACCTATCTTGGTAAGGGAAGAATATCAGATGATGTTTCAGCTTGTCGGTGATGCTCATTAAGCTATGCATTATACACAGAGGAAGAATAAAGAAAGGGCATAAACTTTTCCACCCTGACCACTAGTTTAACCTCCCTCACTGCCCTGTGATACCATAGTTCCCTGGGCATCATATATTAATGTTGTATCCTCTGTATCTAGTCATGCATCTTAGGAAATTTTCTTGCCTTTATTCCCAAAGTACTTCAGTGTAATAATTAGTCAAATAGCACATACATTGTATTAGATATTATAAACAGTCTAGAGATGATTAAAGTTTGCGAGATGTCTCTAGAGATGATTGAAGTTTGCGAGATGTACACACATTACGTGCCAGTGCAATGCCATTTTACATAAGTGACTTAAACATACAGATGCTGTCTCCACGGGTGGTCGTGAAACCAGTCCCTCACAGATATCAGGGGACTGCAATATGTTGCATCTAATACACAGGATTGAATACGTTTGGCTTAAAGTTTGTGCTGCAAACCAAGAACTATTGAGAAAAAAAAAGCAGATGCTTTAAATTTCCTTCTTTTCTTTAGCAAAATTTAATTTAACATCTTTGATAATGCATAAATATGTCAAAGGCGGACTACAACAAAATATTTTAATGGAAGGCTGCAACAATAAATAAAAATGTGGCACCCAGGGACTAGTTATGACCTTTGTCACAGTTTCCTTTCTGTTGTTGTGGTAAATAACATTACCACATTACATTATTACAAATAACATTCTGACTAAGAACAACTTGGAGAGGAAAGGCTTTTATTGGGCGGGCTAGGGTATACGTCCATGTCACAGTCCAACTTTGAGGAAAATCAAGACAGACACTTGCAAGAAGCTGGAAGGAGGACGCTATGAAGGGATTCTGAAGGAAAGCTGTTTACCGGCTTGCTCGCCAAGGTTTGCCCAGCTTGCTTTCTTATACAGCCCAGTGGCACTCCCACATCCATTATTTATTAAGAAAATGGCTCCAGACTTGCCTACAGGCCAATCTGATGGGGTCATTTCTTAAATGAGGTTCCTTTTTGCCAATGATCCTCTCTGTGTCAAGCTGATGAGAAACTAACCAGTACAAGGTGGAAAGGCCTACCCCTAGGGACCTGCTTCCAACAGCTAGGCCGCCACCTCCTAAGGTTTCACAGCTTCCTAAAATAGTGCCACCAACTGGGGAACACTGTTCAAAACGTGAGCCTGTGAGTCTGTGGAAGACATTGTAGATTCACGATGCCACCATGCCAGCTGAAAGCACTAATGTGCTATCCACGGAGAACAAACCAGAATCGCATTCTGGTTCTAGACTAGGACAGTGCATAAAAAGAATAGATATTGGATAGATGGGTATGAGAACTTGAAAGTAGGAAAGAGCCTAGAGACTGGGAGGACAGTCTGGAAATTTCTCCTCATTGCCTTCCCTTGTTACTTAGGACCGCTGTCCCACGTAAACCCATCATTAGAGAAATGGGGAATGCCAGAAGAGTAGACTGCAGGTAAGGAGAGAGCTAGAGATAAATGGGAGAAAAGCACTATGCCCCCCAAGAGCAGGAAGGATCTCTGTATTCAAAGACACTACCAAATAAATTATCTGCACACTAACTCATCTCAGAAAATTCCTCATGGGACTCTAAGTAATTTGTTCAGGGTCCAAGAGCAATCATGAGGCTTTAAACCCAGTTATGACAGTAGCCCAACTCCTTGCTGCTCCACTGTGCTGTCTCCCAGGGCTACTGATTCCCAAGTCCTTACCGAAAGACTCCTACCTTGATCTGTACACTCCCACTAAGCCTCACTTTTCACCAAAAAAAAAAGATGATTCATATGAAAATTGTTTCCAAACACTGGTAAAATTTCACATCAACAGGGAAAGGCATGGGTTGTAAGGGGACTGCTTGTTTGTTCCCAGCTGCCCAGACTTGAAATAACCACACAGAAACTGTATTAATTAAATCGTTGTTTAGCCTATTGGCTTTAGTTTCTTATTGGCTAGCTCTAACATCTTAATTTAACCCATTTCTATTAATCTGTGTATTGCCACTGTGATTTACCAGCAAGGTTCCATCCAGCGTCTATCTCTGGTGGGGCTACATGACTTCTCTTTGACTCTGCCTTCTTCCTCCCAGCATTAAGTTCCCCATCTAGCTCTATTCTACCCTATCACAAGCCAAAACAACTTCTTTATTCATTAACCAATAAAAGGAACACATATACAGAGGCACTTCCCACAGCAGGCATGCATCCATCTGCCTGTGGAAAGTAGATCTCAAGTCAATAGCACCTCTTCTAACTCATCTTTCTCCTATTCCAAAGTATTCAGAAGAGGGCTAAGGTAATGAGTCAGCAAGTAGTTATGATATCCTGATGGCCATATTGAAGACTAGAAGTCTCTGGGGCAACTTTTCGCATGGCTGAAACTTTCACCCTTTTGTTGTTGCTGGTTGTATTTATATTGTTTTATCCTTGTGTGAATGGTTTTATAACCAACTTCCTCTTTAGAAGACAAGCTATTTTTCTGAAAGACCATAATGTGTGAGCTAACATGCGTAACATCATCCTTTTCTTCCACTCTGTTGTTATCTTCATTTTAAACAGTGAATCCAGTTTCCACACCATAAAAACCCCAAATTGCCTGTTTGCTTAGACAACTATGACTTCATAAGATAACCCCTTGTTTTGATTTTATTACCTTCATGCTCAGTGCTGGGATTTTAGGTCCCTCTTCTCCACTACATTTCATTTACAAATGTTTTATTCTGCCTAGGTGTAACCTAAGTAACAAACTAGATCACCTGCTCCTTGAAGCGTTTTCCTACACCTTGGTGCTCAGCCCCACTGCTCTCAAAGGACAAGCAAAGCTATTTAAAAACACTTTGATTGGATAAAGGAAATTTTATTTTTGCCTCAGAATATTACATCAGGTGTCCTCCATTCTCCAGCATCTGAGTTTTCAAGGGTTTCATCTCTTAGGTATATCAGGATCCACAGCTTCAGAGAAGCCCCGGAGCAACCCTTCCTTCCATTCTACTTCCTGGTATGCTGGTGACCAGGATGATAACTACTGCAAACCCCATCACAGGCACGCAGCTGCTCTGTGAAGCAGTGCTGTTCAGTCTTCGCCTGGCCTCAGATCGGTGTGCGTGTATCAGAGGTATGGCTTTGATGCAGACATGGTATGGGAGGAAAAGCAGAAAGGAAGGAGAGGAATTAACAGCTCAAAGGCTTTGGAAGTCTTGATTTCATTGAAACTGAAACAAGCCTCCTCTTCCTTTCTCAGACGCTGCTGATCACATTAATTCCAGATGAAAAGAAAGTTGGTGTCTTTTTTCCCCTTCAGATTGGTAAAGTTTTTCTACAGGGAACCTGTAAAGGAAAACTGTCTCTCTCTTAGTACTCCTAGGCAAAGCATTAAAGTACAATCCCACTGAAATCAAAGTGACAGCTAGAAGGCACCTATAATCACAGGCTCTGTGAGTTCTTTCAGGTCTGGAACACAACTGTCAATTATCAAGGTCTTTCTGGAGGCCAGATAAGCAACCATGGTTTCAAGGTCTAAATCGATTTTGGCAAAAGACAAGCCACTTAAAAAAATAGATATGATATGATATAGATATAAATGATATACATTTGTGTGTGTGTGTACACATGCATGCTCACATATACATGAAAGTGATACTCAGTGACAGATTTAACAACCAATAGTACATGAAGTTTTCAGGGAAAGAAAATCAGCAAAGAAACAATAAAATAATTATTTTAAATGTGTTAACTGTATTTAATATGGCCTTAGTTCCCTAGTTCATGAGAAAAAAAAAGTTCAAACCAAAAAAAAAAAAAGAAAAAAATAATTCACCCAATGTAAATACCATGCTTAAAATTTAATCTACTCCTTCTCAGATAAGGTGGTAGTGAAAACACAGAAAACCCTGGCCTCAGAGAAGTTGTAACCTATTAAAACAGAGGAAAATCTGTGAGGACAGTGATCACCATCATCTCATCTCCTCACTTCCTTCACAGCAAAATCACAGCTAAGTCATTGAGAAGAGTTAAGGACTGGACCAAGAAATGCTCAGATTCATCAACTCCACCATTCCCTTGCTGCGAGGTGGGACTGGGGTGTGAAGGGACTCAACCTTTCTCCGCAGAGCTCCACATCTATTCCATCTAGCCTCTATCTAGATCATTCTAATTCATCTATTTTACTTTTAATGACTCTCATGGTATTCAAAGGGCATTGGATCTCAGTAGACAAGAAAAAAAGGTCTAAAGAAGTCCTTTGGGCCTATCACTGGAACTGGACACCAGAGAGAATAGGAAGAAAGTAAATGGAATGAGCCTAAGCTTCTCTATCTTTATCCAAAAACACATATAATACATATAAGTTTATTTGTATATGGATGTCTATAGGATAGATGAAGTTTCTCCACTGGAGTGGCAATGCTCCCAATAACAGTCATAGACTATCTTTTAAAAAAAAAAAAAGTAATAAGCATGAGAAACCACATTTCAAGTCACTGGTCAAGAGAGTCAAAAAGACCCTAAAACAATATAGGCTGTTGCTGCTGCTCTTGATTGCCTCCCAAAGTTAAAGGTTAGTCCTTATTGTTGAAGACATCACATACTTCAGACACAGTACTCAGAGGAATAGAGCTACGTCTTATTCAGAAGGGCTCCTCCCCAAGGACTAGCTTTCATAATTACCGGAAGATGCCATGCAAGTTGTCAAGGAGAGAAAGCACTCAATAGTTCCACTGAACTGTAATGCCTACGAACCAAACAATACTCAGTGAGGCAAGATAAAGGTGCAATAGCAGCACTGACATCCTGGTGATAACCAATAGCTTTCTCATTGGACACAAAGCCCTATCAACATAATAGAAATCATGCCTGGTCCTGGAAGCCTAGACAACTGCTCATGGCTAGCGCGATCACAGATCTCAAAGGAGAACTTAAAACTTGCCCTGGACCAGCATCATTCCTAGCTGCATTCCAAATATGTATTTTCATCCTTGTATTCCCACACATGCCACTCTTACCCTTCATCAAAACAGCTTCTCTTCACAGCCAGTGGAGGCCTTTACAGAAAGTAAAGTGGAGACTACTCAAAATGGAGAACACCTGGAAGAGGAGTGCCCAGCCCCAACTGAAATGTGCACAGCACAACTCATCCATCTGATGCTTAGAGAGCATTGCGGAAGCGCTAGAAAGAAGGATTATAAGATTCAGAGGACCGGGAAATCTGGTGCAAAATTGTATCTTCTAGATATGACAGGGAAGTTATACCCACAAAATCTCAACAATATGGCTGCTTCTACAATGAATTGTTCTACATGAACAATGACAACACCAATGGATATGTCTAGGCAGTTGGAGGCAATCACATGGAGTTCACCTTTAAATGAAGAATTGTAGTCAAGTAACAGTTGTGGAGAGATGAAGTGAGCAGTCTTCCCAAGAGCTGAGCATCCTAAATAGTTTACCTAATAGCGCATAACCAACCCTGAAAACCTATACATACAAGGAATGCTAAATGGATTCAGCAAGCTGCAGTTGTATAAACTAAAACCAGTCCCCACAGATAACCAACCACTCGGTGAAGATTTGACTCAACTATGATCCTTCTCCACATACTGAGGAAATAGGAAATGGCCTTAAGAAGAAATGTCCCCTTCAGGATGTTATTAACCACACACCACTCAGAAGCGGGACTAGATCAAGGAGTGTAGCGTGCTTCTTGTAGACGAATTGGCAGGATTTATGCAAGTGAGTTTACACAAAGAGCTCCATAAGCATCTCTCTCAGCGCATTGAGCAATATGTCCCCAAAGTCACTCTGGCCCAGAGGAAGGAAGAAGTAGGAGTCTGTCAAGCAGAGAACACTTGAATCTCTGTTTCCTGTGCTTTGTTTCTTCTGTGACCTCTGCCGCTCTGGCTGCATGTGTGGGCACTCATCCTTTACATGCAAATGCAACATGGAGGCAGTTTCCTGTCCACAGAGTTAGATAATGAATTCTCCTGTTGCAAAGTGACCTCAAGAACCCAAAACATTGCTTCCTTTCAATTTACGCCAGCGAAACAGAAAATGATAAATTGCTCTTTGTAAAACTTTGGGTTTTGGTCTTTGTGTCTTTTGTGACAAGGACAAATAGGTCTGTAAGGTTTGTCTCCTATCCTTCCCTTTGACAGTGATTACAGGACAGGCTGGTGACAACCAGCAAACCACATTTCTCTCTCTGACTCACTCACAATTGCCTCAAAGTGACAAAGTATTGCATAAGGTAAAAATCACACAATGGAGAGAATAGAGCATTTTTTGTTTAATATCACACAAAGATGTATGAACATAAAGATGACTATCTTAGCCAGTCATGCTTGGGCACATCAGTGATCTGGGTTCTCTGCTGGCAGAGACAAGAGAATTACAAGGTTAAGGCCAGCCAGACTTACAAAGCCTGAGCTGATCTCAAAATAAAATTTGTTAATTGTTACTATTATAATTATTACAAATGTAGATTGGTGATGGGCCAATTCCTTGACCTAGGCTTGAGTCCGAGAGAGAGAGAGAGAGAGAGAGAGAAAGAGAGAGAGAGAGAGAGAGAGAGCAGTATTCTTGGGTTGTTAATCGCTACTGATTCCATATCACTAATAATTTTGCATTCTTACCTTGTCTGTTCTATAAGAATCTGTGTGTGCTTTGGAGGAGGGAGGAAGCTTCCCCTGCAAGAATTCTATCATCTCCTTTCCAAACTCAAATGACAAACCAAATTTGCACATTGTTGCTATAAACCCAAGTCTTTAACCTAAGTATAATGAAATCACATTAGACATGCCTGTCCCAACACCATGGCACCTGAGCCAGTACTGCTTGGAATCTAAACCATTTGCTCACCGTCCCTCAGTCCAAAACCATTTGAGTTTCACCTGTTCCCCTGTCAAATTATTCTGTAATTGCCTTTCGAATTACAGAGTTATAGCAGCAGCAGCACTGGCACTAACTGGCTCCCAGTTCTCAGGGATGTGGAATTAGCTCTTCTTTTCGCTCCACTTGGATGCTTTCATCAGTGTTTACAGAATTATTTAAAAGAAGGAAAAATTGTTCTAAATATAAAATTGTACTAAGGAGATCATAAAATGCCTTCTTCCGTATGAGGTCCTCCTCAAAGTCACAAGGCTTAAAAACTGCCAAGTTAACTTGATGTTTATAAAATATACCTGCATGGCCGGTTTCTCACTTTCTCAAGGAGAATATCAAACTTACATAATGATCTTCACACATTATACTGAAGATTTGTCAGTTATTTGAAAAACCAAAAGTTTTAGTGATACTTCATTAATATTTTAATAAATAAAGCTTGCCTGAAGATCAGAGAGTAAGACAGCTGCACTGGTCAGCCATATAGACCAGGCAGTGGTGGCACATACCTTTAATTTTAGTACACACTAACTTGCCTTAGAAACCGAGCGGTAGTGGTGCACGCCTTTAAATCCCAGCCCTAGAGAGGAATATAAAACAGAAGGAGACAGCTCTCTCACACAGTCTCTTTCTGAGATTCCTGGAGGCAGGATTGCCATTTCAGACTGAGGTAAGAGCCAGTGGCTGACTGTTTTGTTTTTCTGTCCTTCAGGTTAAACCCCAATTTCTGTCTCTGGGTTTTTAATTAATCATACTACAAAAAGTGACTTTCAAAATTCCCCAAACTGACTGGGTGTGGTGGTAAACTATTAAAGGAATCGATTTTTCAGCTGAGAAATCCTGCTTTCTGTCACTTTCTGAAAGAAATTTCTAATTCACATTTGTTTGTCTTTCTGGGTCTTTGTGTGGCAAAGCTGCCTATAGCCCTTACTCCACCATACTGTTGAGAAGGAAGTATAATCCTTCCTTTATTCCTCTTTTTACATAAGGTCCTGCCAGCAGCCTAGGCTCCCCTTACCCTCTAGTTCCTCCTGCCTCTGCCTCAAGCACATACCAACATACCAGCTTTAGTCCCCTTCTTAGTGACGAGAGCATTCAAGCTCATAGAAGCCAATGCTACCCAAGGTCATGGGATCTTAAAGGGCTCAAAATGGGGGTGTCTGATCAAATGTGCACCCATACTTGGACCCCATTAATAAATTGGCACATTATGGACCCCCAAAGATTTTGGCAGTCAGTTAAAAGGAGTGCACATCCACACATGTGAATTATTTGCTGCAAAATTTTAAATTATTTGTTCAGTATGAAAATGTAGCCACAAATTGATTTCCAAGAAATCCCTTATTATGAATCAGATCAGACACTAACAGCCTTTGACCTAGAGGCTGCTGCCACAGTAGGAATCCACAAATAGTAATAGGTGATGCATGACGTCTTTCTAAGCCAAAAGTTTTAAACTTGCTTTTAATTTTGAAGCAGGCTGATATTTTTGGACCACAAAGGTAGGAGTCAAAAATATCAATCTGTTGATTTCTCAATGTTATCAAACACAAGTCCATTTGGAACAATGAATCTTTTGCTTAGACTATAAAAATTTCCAGCAAATAAATTATTTTCATTTGGTTTGTTTGGTTTGCTTTATTTTATTGACCTTGCAAGTCTCAAACTTTCAAAGTCAATGATCTTTTTGCCTCAGACTCAGGAATGCTGTACACATATATGTACACATATGTA
Source organism: Dicrostonyx torquatus (assembly GCA_028555095.1). Classification (NCBI taxonomy): domain Eukaryota; kingdom Metazoa; phylum Chordata; class Mammalia; order Rodentia; family Cricetidae; genus Dicrostonyx; species Dicrostonyx torquatus. The sequence goes on from JAQHUG010000065.1 coordinate 7,015,008, forward strand.
TACCCACACTCAACTCAGAACCCCGCAGGCTGCTTATTTCTTTGAATGGTTGGTTGGTGGTTGATTGGTTAATTGATTGATTTTTTTCCTTTGTCTTGTTTGGTTTGTTGCTTTTCTTCCTGGAGGGTAACTGACTTTGGGTGTTTAATTTTGTTAAGGCATGGTTTGGCTATGTTAGTCTACCCTCTTGATCCTCTTGCCTTGGCATTTTAAATTCTGGGATTACTGATGTGCCACTATGCCCAGATATATAGCAAACATCTTCTATAGAGTATAAGAAAATTCATGAAATTCATGCTTCAGAGAATAAATCATAAAACACACAGAGAAACAAAACCCAGAAGAAGAATAGACTTTAGATTCAGAATTACAAATGTGTTATATATTAAAATTATCAAGATACTTGATAAAAAAATAATCAATGTTCAAATATAAAAATCAAGGGCTGGAGATATGGTTCAGTGACTAAGAACAGTGGCTGTTTTTCCAAAGGTCTTGAGTTCAATCCCAGCAACCACATGGTGATTCACAACCATCTGTAATGAGATCCGGTGCCCTCTTCTGGCCTGCAGGAGGAACCCTGCATACATAAAAAATAAATCTTTTTTAAAAAAACAAGATAGTCATGGGTCAAGGTATGTCTTTCAATATGAGATTCAAATACAACAATAATTCCACAGGATCATCAAATCTATCACCATCATCAAAATAATATTATAGCACATGCATTACTAATGAGTTGATACTGACGTCATCAAACCTTCTGTGCTTCCAGTTGTACGAAAATGCAATACATTACCCAATACTTAATAACAGCAAGAAATTATTTTTCTAATTGGCTTACGTATTTATTATAAATTGTTTTGTAATTTTTAAATTTTTATTTGCATGCAGACCAGACTAACCTCAAGTTTTCTGTATACCCAAGGATGTCCTTGAACTTCTGATCCTTCTTCCTTAATTTTCCAAGTGCAGAAACTGGAACATCCCCAGGCCCTATTTTTGTTTTATTATATCTTCTTTGTACATACAAAACATATGCATGTACCTATACCTATAAAATGAATTGGTCAAGTGGTGGTGGTGCACCTTTAATTCCAGCACTCAGGAGGCAGAGGCAAGCAGATCTCTATGTTTGAGGCCATCCTGTGTTGTAAGTAGGGGAGGTGTGGGTTGTATTCCTGGCAC
>JAQHUG010000065.1:7028889-7056563 GCA_028555095.1 Dicrostonyx torquatus
GCTAGTGATAATAAGCCGGGCAGAGTTTAAATGAATCCAGTTTGTCATGTGGTTATTTCGGGTGCAGGCAGCCAGTAGCTGAGCGGGCCAGTGGCTGGGGGCTTGGGAGCTGGCGGCTGGGAAACATACAACCCGCACCTCCCCTCTCCCCTATATACAACATACTAGGAAATTCGTGGCAAAGTAGTAGAAACCCAAAGACAAAAAGAGAAGAGACTGTTTTGCAGGTGCCCTCCGTATGGACAAAGAAAACTGTAACATGATAAAGTTGGCTTTCATCATCCTGAACACAAAAAGAAAAACCACAGTAGAATGATTGCACACTAAGTTGTCCGAGTATTAAAATAATTGATACTACAGAAGACTATGTTGGCAAATTAGAAACCTCATATACCTGGCGTAGTGGTGTGATGTCAAATAGAGCAACCACTTTGAAAACAGGTTGACAGGTTGACAAAATACAATGGTGGCTTGAATGAGAATGACCTCCAAAGGCTCCTATGTTTGAATACTTGGTCCCATTTGGGAATGGTTAGAAGATGTTGCCTTGTTGGAGGAGGTGTGTCACTGGGGGGGAGTGGTTGGGGGCTGGCATTGGGATTTCAAAGTCCATGCCGTTCCCTGTTAACTCTTTCTGCCTCGTGCTTGTGGATCAAGTTGTAAGCTCCCAACTACTGCTCCAATTCCAAGCTTGCTTGCCTGCTTGCCTTCGTGCTAGTCTACCACCATCCTCCCTGCCATGATGACCATGGACTCACCCCCTGAAACTGTAATTCCCCCAAAGAACTCTTTAACCTATAACTTGCCTTGGTCATGGTGTCTTATACAGCAATAGAAAAGTAACTAAGGCAACTGCTATAAAATTGCCAGATGACCCAGCAATTCCACTCACTGGTAGGTTTATATTCAAGAGAAGTGAAAATATATACTCATACAAAAATGTTCATAGAAAGATGAATGGTAGTAGTCCAAATGTAGAAATACGGATGCCAATCTGCTAATAACTGCACAAGTCCAGTGTACTATCTCTGTACAATATGATACTATTTGGCAATAAAAATAAATGAGGTACTCATGCATGCTATTGCATGGATAGACTTGAAACTTTATGAGAACTAAAAGAAGTCAGTCACAAAGGACAACATATTGTGGGATTCAGTTTAAATGAACTGTCCATCATAAGTAAATGACTTACATCAGTGATTGCTTAGAAATTGGGAAATAGGGAATTTGGGACATGCTGAATGGAGAGTATGGATTTCTTTCTGAATAAAATAAAGCATTCTCATAGTGGTTGTGGGGTTGGTGTATACCTTATGAATCTCAATGAGTGAATGAATTGCATGATATTAGTAATATCTCAATACATCTGTGGTTTTTTTTTTGAAAGATGCAAAACAAAATGAAGCCAATATTTTGGTTGGGCATTAGTAAGAAAAGAGAGTCCTGAAGTACAGGTCGGAAAAAGAACAACTCATAGTAGTCTTCAGAACTCTCCTGATTCTACAGTTTCCAGAAAGTTGGAAATGAGGAGCCCTGCACATTAGGGAAAGTCTGCTCAGTATTAAAATGTTCTCATGTGACTTCTATATCAGTGAGCCAAGTTAGCTTTTCATCTCAAGATCTAGGCTGGCAATTATTTGCTACTAAAACTTGGACATTAAAATGATAAAGACACAAAGCAACTGGATGGAGTGACTGATAAACAAATTTTCTCTGAGACTTAAGCTCAGTGCCCTTATTACAGTGGATTTTGATGTCACTCTCTACAAATCAGAATCACCTGAGAAGGGAGCCTCCCCTGAAGAGCTGTCATGATTGTCTTTGACTGGCATGAAAAGGCCCACCTCATCTATGGGTGACACTTTCAAGTAGCAACCCAGGTACAGATCTTCCCTCAGAAGACAGATTATTCTTGTCTTTCGCTGCTTGGCCTTTCCTCTTACTAACCAGGTTGCTTTCCTTCACTGCCAACAAAGCCAGTGATTCTAGACTTCCATCATGGATTAGGTAATCAGTCCCTCTTCAGGAATTTTCTAGACTCCTAGCAACAGATTTGGACTACTAAAGCACCTTGTGGACTGTCCCCACCCCTACAGTGAGAGACAGCTATTTTTGGAGTACTCCAACTGTTGAGGAAGCCAGCCTCAAGGACTAAGTAACTACAGCATTTTTGATGATTTGGCTATAACTCTTATTATAAATTTTATTTAATAAATCTTGAGATATATATTAGGAGTAGCTCTGGAGAAACATAATGGTAAGGATGGGTTTCTCTAATGCAATTAGTAGTATATGGAACCAGTTCTATAGCTGGATAGAACCTATCATTGCTAAAGGCTCCTCAGACAGTATGTCAAGTCCTGAAAACCCATAAAACTCAAAATTTTTCTGCCTCAGCCTCCTGAGTTCCAGAATCACAGACATGAACCACCATGCCTAGCCCAAGATATCTTAAGCACTTGCCATCTTACCATCTAATCTGACAACATATCATCCTGGCTTTCATGTCAGACAGGTAAGAATAGAGCATGGGAGTAAGTTTGGGAACAATTTAACTCTATCATGGGGTAGCAGAAACTGTCTCCTACAGTAGAGCTCCACTTAGCCATGTGTTCTAAAATTTAAATTTAGAAGTTTAGAAATTACATTAAAATCAAAATGGATCAAAGGCCCAGATGTTGCAGGCAGGATGACTAATCAAACAGCGCCTGCTCAATGGGAAGTAATTACTCTAACATTAGCTTTACAGTGTTTAAACAACCATTTCATTATATTTTTTCTACACTGATTAAATTTTCTCGGCATTTCCAATGCATCATTACATCTGCCTTACATTTAGATAATACATGGCATTGCTATCCATTAAAAAGTCCCTTTTCTCTTTCATCACCTTAATAAATCTGATTTGGCTTTATTTGCATAAAGTTTGATAAAGAATGATTAGTGTGCTCTTGTGAATAGCGTACCCTGGATGAAAGCATCTCATCTCTCACTTGAGCTTGACTAAAACCAGTTACTTCCAAAGAAATAAGTAGATCCCCAAGTACAGCTGCTCAAATATTATGGGGACAAAGATTTGTTGCATAAATGTCACTATGGGATTACTTTCTTTCCAAGACTGGTGAGGAGTGGACAAAATAACCATGACACCATCTAAGGTACTCTGTCTCTTGTTCATAAATATATAGCCCAAAGAATTATAGTAAAGAACAACACCAAGAATAATAAACTCTATTTTAGCCTACATTTTCAATATTCACGTTTGCCCTCAACACATACAGACTGAGGACATTGTAGCTCCTTCTCAAGCAAATGGACTGTAACGTAATCTCTCGGAGAGATTAGCTAAGATGAAAAGTGGTATGAGGGTATCAAATGTGCCAGGCAATCACTTATAGAAACTAAAACTCTGCTAACTTCTCCGGGGAACTTTTTCAAGCATTAGAAACAAATGGATCTTGTTGGTGAAATGTTATGCGGTGACACTGACCTTGCCTTTTGAACTTAGGGTCTTGATCATTGAAACTCAAAACCATTGAACAAGTGCCCTTGGAGATGAGAAAAGGAGGTCATGAGTCTAAATCAGAAGAGAATATCAGCTGAGGTCAACTGATTGTACTCCATGTTTTCAAAAAACATGCTGATATTTGGGGGTAAATTGCCCTCATTTAACTCATGATAGAATGAAGCATTGGACAGTCCCTTTTGAGTTGGACATTGACTGTCCAAAGTCTGCTCTGTTATTCACTCCCCTAAGCACAAGCCACCAGTTTTTACTTTTGCCGTGGGAAAAATGCCATGTATTATGAAACTTACTAAATCCAAGTTCAAAGTCTTGCATTCCAAAGCCATGAGACTTTACCTCCTACACATTTCCCTCCTTTGTTCTCCCTCTCTTCTACTTCCTCTGACCTAGAGACCATCATGGAGTCTTGACCTACAACTCACATCTGAGTACCGTGCTATCCACTCTACTTCATCCCATCCTCACTGGACAATTTTGCCAATCATAAACCTGTGGCAGGAGTCATTGCCCCAGCCTCGGCTAGGCCCACGGCCACTGATGCTAAAGGAATTGAAGGCAACACGTATGCTCTTAAAAATAAGAACTTTGTAAAGAAAAGAGTTTGGCTCGGGAACTAGTCAACTAAATAACTAATTATTAAATATATGAGAAGCCTAAGAAGCACAGGGATGGTATGATAATGTTTTCTTTCATTTCAGGACAAAAGCCCTAAGAATGCTATCAGCTTGCTATGGTTGGTTGTCTCTTTAGTCTCAAGACTGTAGCTGCTATGTGATTAAGGACTCTGATTTTACATGAGTTATTCTCTTAACTCTCTTCTCCCTACTAGAATTATCTTTTGGCTTTTTAAAAAAGAAAAAAAATTACAAAACGAATCTTTTCTTTGCCTCCGTATGGTAGTGTTAAAGATGATGCATTTGTTCTTGCTCAAATTATCTGGTGCAACAACTCCTCATCTGAGCACAATTGCTCTCCTCTACCTGTGAAGAGGGAGATTAACAGGGGCCTAGAAGTGGGACTTACTGATGGTGCAATGAATGTTAATTCTCTCTTAGGAAAGCCAGCTGTTCGAGAATTCCTAGGATCAGAAACCTTGCCCTGAACCTCTTTTGTCTGCCTGTAGCCACATCCTCATATATTTTCTGATAATCAAGGTCATCAACTGAATCCCTCTGACTTTACCCTTTTGATTTTTAGTTTTGCTGCACTGCATACATAGATTTTCAATAATAATAGCAGTAGTAGCAGTACTGACTATTAACCAAAATTTTTATTTAGAATATTAGGAACCAAGAATCTAGCTAACTCACCTAGCATGTGTATGGCCTTGGGTTTGACATCATTACTATAAGTTAATAAATAAATCAATTAAATAATTTAATGGTTTCACTTTAATCTAATATACTATTCTTAGTCAGTAAGCAAAACTCTGTTGGACTACCATTTAGCATTAGGCAATATACTTTCATAGCAAACTTCAGCTATTCCCAGCCAGTGACCTACAAACATTATTCTACAATCAATAGTAACACTATCACTTGAACACTTAAATTATGACTCTATCCTAAGCCCAGTGAATTAAAAATCCTGGAAAATGGGGTCCAGAAAGCTGTGTTTTAAATTTCTGATATAATGCAAGGGATTGTGAAACAAGTCAAAAATTGAAAATCTCTAATTTGGACTAGCTCCTCTCCCAAATCCCACTGTCTATTAAGGAGTTTCAACATCCAAACATCCCCAGAGGCCAGAAGTGAAGTCACAGCTAAGACCCACCATGGTGGGGAAGCTGTCTGATCTGGAAAGGACAGGAATAGAGGACACACATTGGTAGAAAGGAGTAGGAATTCTCTATTGATCTGTCTGGTGTGGTTCCACAAAATAAGAGTGAGCCTCCAAAAGGGCAGTGCACACAGGAAAAAAAAGAAGTCAGGTGACAGTGGTAAATTTGGCTCTGTGACCTTTTACTCAGTCTCAAGTAGTCAATAAATATTTGTTGATAGGTTAAATAGAGCAAGTGTGGGCTCTGACTAGGTGGAGTTTTCGATGTTGTATTGCAGTATGTCACAATCCCCTGACTGAACGTTTACATTTTTGACGTGAATTCCGAAAGCTCAGCGATCATTTAGAAGATCATGCCAGACCAACAACAATTGCCCTTACATCCTTCACTCTGACTTCCATTCTCCTGGAAACGTGAGAGAAGAGCTGTTATGTTGTACTGGAAACATCAGGGAATGTAACTGATTTCCCCTGGAACAGAGAGACATGGCTGCAAAACTCGTGAGATAAACCACTAAGCTTAGAAAAACAATCCACATTTCAACACTGAAGGAAAGGGTTTCTGGACCCCAGTTTCCTCCTCAATAAAAATAGAAGCATTTGGTCAGTAGCTCAGGGGTTGAGCTTAAAGTGGAATTCAAAATCACATGAGGATGTGGCAACTACGGTTATAGCTAGATTTTTAAGCTGAAACAGGAGTATTGGGAGTTCCAGAACTATATAGCCAGAGCCTTTCTCAAAACCAAAATGAAAAAGAAAAAAAGAAAAAAAAAGAGAAGAAACAGGAAATAAGAGATGTGGTAAAACTAAAAAAGGAGGGGATGTTTTATGGTTATGGTACTTAATGGTTAAATTTTTGTTTATATATTTTTATGTTAGCTAGATGAGTTTGAATTGGTAGGAAAGCCAAGAAAACATCATTAGGTCATGAAATCTGTTCTAGGTATAGGGTTCTTATTGGAGAGGAAGAGGGAGGAATGGGGAAGAGTGAGAGAGAAAAGGAGAAAGGGGAGGAGAGAGGAAGGAGAAAGCAAGGTTCAAAAGGAGGGGGCACAGGAGATGAGGAAGGAGGAAGGAAAAGGGGAAATAGGAGAGGAACTTGGGGAAACTTCATAATGTGCTGACTGAAAAGATTTTCCAGCCGTTTTTATTTCCCTGATCCCTTTGCATCTGTAGCTGTCTTTTCTAAAAGCCTTCCTGAGAGCTAAGCCTCCTGACAAATAATTTGCTCATTTAAGATGGACAAGGAAACAATATTAGTGTGCACGCGGCTGTACAATTTCACTGCAGCACTTCTGAAACTCTTCCGTTGCCTCCGAAAGGAATTCAGCACACAGTTACTCCCTTGAAATGTTTTTAAGCATACAGGTATCTCGAATGAGGTAAAGATTAATGTCAAATAAATCACAGGTGCCGACTTCCAGCTAGATATCCACCTGCGGGTGGTTGTGTTGACATCTCCTTCTCCTCAGAGAGGACTAGGAATAAAAGGTTTCAGACAAGGCCTCGACCAAAGTTCATCCTCAAAGCAACCAGAATAATGTTTAAAGAACTGAATTAGATATAGGTAGCTCAAAAATGATGCTATCAATTCTATGTGTGTTCCCAAGCCCTCAGTGCTGTGTGTTCTACCACTCAGACTGGTACTAGCTACAGTCAAATCTGTTGCAGGGAGGCCACTTTTTGGTTCTCAACTGCTCAGCCTCCTGAAATAATCACACAGAAACTATATTAATTAAATCACTGCTTGACCCATTAGCTCTAGCTTCTTATTGACTAACTCTTACATAAAATTTTAAACTATTTTATTAATCTGTGTATCGCCACGTGGCCGTGGCTTACAGGCTAAAGTTCTGGTGTCTGTCTCCAGCAGGGTCCCATGGCTTCTCTCTGACTCCACCTTCCTTCTTCCATGCTATAGGCCAAGCCAGTTTCTTTATTCATTAACCAATAAAAGCAACACATAAACAGAAGGACCTCCCACACCATTCAAATCGGGTTTGACCTAGAAAGGTCTGGTTTGCCAACCAGTCAGTAAAAGAATACAAAAGTTTCAAAGCCTATTAATATTCAAGTCTATCAATTCACAGTCCCACTTGGCAATGCACCTCACTGAGCCACACTGATTTCCTCTGTCTTTCAGTATCCACAAGTCTCCTCAGTCCACCACCAGGAATTTTTTGCTTTTCACCAATCTTGCCCACAGAACTTTCCTTAAAGAATGTGGGATTGGGATTACAATAACTGTTGGTAAATCAAATCTTCCACTGTGTGCCTGGACACCCTTAGCAACCAGCAACAGGTTTATTTGATCCTTATGGTGCTGAATGGAAAAGAAGAACGCCAGGAATACATGACACATTTATTTCCCTTTCCTCGTGGATTTTGAAATCACATTGCTGCATTTCCTTTCCTGTGTGAAGGATGACAGTTTCATGGCAGCTTCTAAGCTTCCTGAACACCAACCTACAGCAAGGCTCTGAGGAGAGTAGTTTTCCCCACTTGGATGGGTAAAATCTAGGCTTCTGTAGTTCAGGTGTGTTTACCTTCCACATAGACAAACCTTCAAGTTTAAGATGATCTGTGGTTCAGATTTAATGTCATGTTCCCAAAAATTTTACAACCCACCATTGCTATTTTACAACATGCATGTCCAATTTATTCATAGAAATCAAATTTATCTAGTTTTTTTAAACTTATTTTAACTCCTCTTTAAAAACTAGCTTATGTCAGATGTAATGTTAACTGGTATCAAAATAGGACACTAAGTAGTTTTGGTTGCAAAGATGTGACATTCACATATATGCTAGCTGATGACATAGAAAGCAGAGATATTAACAATTCTAGTGTTAGAAGAAATTCGAAGAAGGAGGCCAACTACTAAAGTTTGAGCACAAACCCAAGTAATTGCAAAGACCTCAAACTCTGAGGATGATTAGAACTCATATTTCATTTTCAATCGTTTGAAACATTGGCTGTATTATTATCAGTTACACACTCGGATAACTTTTCCAAGTATTGGGTCTTTTGATTTTCCAGTCAACAAAGTCATATTTTCTTCCCACAAAGTACCAAGAACCATAAATTAGGTCCTGAATTTCTCTCCCTTAATTCCTAGCTTACAACTTTTTCCTTGTATAAGACCTAACAGAATTCCTCCATCTGACCTGCCCTGCCTTTACCGAGTAGATAAAAAGCAGTACTTAAGCTTCTTGGGTACAACACCCACTGTAATCTTCAGGGCAGGAGGCCAATCTGGGATTCTTGGGAATCTTTATTCCTGGAAGGGCAGCCCTGTGTCTCCACCATGTCAGCAAAGGGAGGATCCCAACAACAGTTTAATATATTTACACAAGATGACTCTTTCAAAAGAAAAGTGTTGGCTTGGCATCAAAGCCCTGTCACAACTAAAGACCCACAGTCTTGAAGTTTCAAAACAAGCCATGCTTAAGAAATCAAAAATGCTACCATGAGAGAGAGGTATTCATTAGAGATCAGTACATTGGAAAGTGTCACGGGGTGAACAGCCAAAGGAAGCAAAATCAAACACACACAGTAGGCTTGAAAGAAACAGAAGAGTCACTAAGTGACTCTTGATCTGGGCCAGTTACTCAATTCTAGGAAAGAATATTAGCTGCTTTCTTGGGCCCAGCTGTTTTTGTAGACTAGGATAGTATCAGTCAATAATGCTCAACCCCTTTGTTCAGACTAAATGTCTTATTTTACTTCTGCTTCTTTCAGCCATCCTGAAAACCCTAAAACAATAGGATTTGCCTATTAAAAATATAGGGACAAAATTAAGGACATAGGCTGGTGGGATGACTCAGCAGGTAAGTCACTTGTGCACAGACCTGATGACCTAAGCTCAATCCCCAGATCAACCAAGTGACAGGGTAGAAGTGATTCCCCAAGAGCCATTCTCTGACATCTATACCTGTTTCTTCCTCTCTTTCCCTCTTCTTTTCCTCCTTTTCCTTTATCTCTCTCTCCCCTTCCTTCTGTCTCTCTCCCTCTCTGTCTCCCAGCTGCAAACATGGTTTAAGTCCATGGAGAATCTATGCTGAGAAAAGGTTCACCAGCATGGTCCAGGAAGGGATAACTAGGAGGAACTCATAACTCGACATACAAGAAGCCTAGGTCATGGACACCATGAGGGCTTTGATAATTCATATGTGTTTAGTTCTTAAAACTTATGTCTTTTCAAACACACATAAATAAATGATATCTATCTGCAAGGAAAAGCAGATACATGCAGGACACTGTAACAGAGAAAAAGAAAAAGAAACAAGCACCTTCAGGTGTTGAAGTGAATTTTTTAGGTGGATGAGTGATGGCTTTGAGCCTGAGTCCACCTTGATATCAAGAACTGAGAAGGATCCCAGTCCACTCCTTTGTCTCCTTCACCTTCCATTTCCCCTGCTTCATTATTCCCTAATCTACTTTTCCAAAGCATGTTGGTGTCAGGATCTCCTCCTAGTCCCCTATGTCATATGTTCCTTATGTTTCCTTCCCTTTCCCATTGTGCTTCCATTCCTTTCTCCCCCTGCCTCCGATCTTGCTTTTCATTATTATAATTTCTAAATACTGACTTGTAATAAGTTATTTAATAAGAAAAGTAAGAAATTATAGAAGGGACAAATTGTGGGGCAGTGGTGGCGCACGCCTTTAATCCCAGCACTCGGGAGGCAGAGGCAGGTGGATCTTTGTGAGTTCGAGACCAGCCTGGTCTACAAGACCTAGCTCCAGGACAGGCTCCAAAGCTACAGAGAAACCCTGTCTCGAAAAACCAAAAAAAAAAAAAAGAAGGGACAAATTAAGAGTTTTAAAGGATAATTTGTAATTATGGCACACATTATATATAATGTATTGAAATGTAATTTGTGCTACTCCAGTATGTGATTTTTAAACCACTAAATTAGAATGCACTTCTCCACTCATGATCCAGGGAATACACGTTGCTTTTATTCAGTTCAGTAGCAATGCTGTGGAAAATGCCCTCAGAAAGGCATGGCAACAACCCATCTACAGCCCAGAGACTCCGTGTCAATCACACCTGCCACAGACCATCCTCCCAGAGCGCCAACCAGAACAAATCAAACAGCTTTCTTTGCTTCGTTTCTTCTGTTGTCTTCAGGCTTAAGAATCTGTCCCATTAGTTTAATAATCAACTGCATTTTCTTCTTTTGATGTTCATATTTAACATTTAGCTCTTTTGCGTAGGTGAGATTCATTTTGATATTTGACATCGAGGGGAAGACGCTAACTGATTTTCCCCCATACTGTTTAAGAACTAATTATAAGATTTGTATTTGTTTATATAACCCATCATCATCTTTTCAGCTTTATTGTATGAGGTCATACTAATAATACTGTAAAGAATGTATCTTAGTTAAGTTTCTATTGTTGTAACATGGGGACAAAAGCAACTTGGGGAGGGAGTGTTTATTCAGCTTATCCACATCAGAGCATATCATGAAGGGAAGTTGGAGAAGAAATCTGGAGGCAGAAGCTGATACAGAGACCATGGAGGAGTCCTGATTACTGACTTGCTCCTAATGCCTTGCCCTTCCTTCTTTGTTATAGCACCCAGGACCAGAAGCCCAGCGACGGTACCATCCACAGTGAGCTGAGACATCCCACCTCAAGAAAATGTACCACAGGCTTTTCCGCAGTCCAGTCTAATGGGGGCACGTTCTCGAGTGAGATTCCCTCTTCCAAAATGATTCTAACTTATGTTAAGTTGACACAAACTATCCAGCACAGAACTGTATTAAAATATTCTCTTCCTCTGCAATGACTTAATAACAATGAGAGATTCATGGGGTGGGGGGACAGTTTCCTCTGGGACTAACATCTCATGGCTAATTGACTCTATCACTATGCCTAGCAAGATGAATGAAGACTAGTATCCTCATGAGGAGTTGTGATTGTTCTCAATAACACCAGGCAGCTTGCCAAAAACTGAGTCCAGAACCCTATCGTTTGATAACTGGGTTTTGTGGTCTCATAAAGACCTCAATCCGTGTGTCTGTGCTGCTGGCAAGCCTAGAGGATTCCACTCTGCAGCAATTTTGTTCTTTGAAGGAGACACAATTGATCCTTGTGTTTAGGTTTTGTTTGCATTGCTCAGTTTCTCTGCAATCTGCAGCTGAAAGGAGACAAATCAGATTCTGTCAGGGAAGTTATGCTCAGCCATAACACGGGTTTAATTTCAGTTATATGGGCAGTAGTCATCTGTCAGGGTCCTCCCACTAAGACTCTTACTGTCTGGGTCTACCAAAATCCAACAAGATGTCTAAGGGCCAAAATTATAAAACTGTGCTACCTGTCCAAAAAGAAATTAATCATCACAGAAAACAAAATGAGTATCAAGAGGAAAAGAGAGCTTCAGAGTGTGTAAGGATTAAATGAGCTTGCCAAGGTAGTATCTGTGTTCTTACTAGAAACATCACTGCTGTCTGGCAGAAAGGCCAGTCAAAAACAGAGTCTTTGCCTTTGAACAGATTCTCCTGCATAGACGAAACACAGGTTATCAATCACAAAAAGCAATGATGCTAACTGTGCTGAAGGAATGGTAAATCATTACAGTTTCAAGATGTGACGTTCTTCTTGTTTTTGTTTTCTTTTTCATTAGCTACCAGCAATAAGTAGGGATGAAGCCATCCCTAAATTGTTCCTATCAAGATCTGCAAATATTTTGGCAACTACAACTTTTAACTCTTCAGTCTTCCTTGCTTCTCAAGTCCCCTCCATACTCTGATTTAATTGAACTTCCTTTCCATGCTTTATGTGGAAGAATAATTCTGGAGCATATTTGTGTCACGTTTCTGTGTATAAGAAAGAGAGAGACTTTAGGATTTTAATCAGTTAACGCAGGTTTATGGTTAGATGAAATATACATTATGTTAGTAATTTGCCATTTGCTATTCAGGCATGGGAAAAGCAAACCCTGAGAGTGAAGAGGCCCTATGTGACTCAAGCATGTTTGTGTCAAGTGTTCACATAAAACCCCTGTCCTGGGTCAGGATGACCCCCCAATAAGGGTGGAAAGCAGCAAGCAGCACAGGACATTAAAGCATCGAGTCCTTCAAAACAGCTAAAGTAAATAGCTACCCACAGGCATCACTGTTGCTCGTCTCACAGTATAAAAATGCCTACAGTGGGCATAAGAAGCTCAATATTTATCTAGGTAGAGAAAGTTTGATTGGGCACTCTAGCTGACTGACTCAACTCCCCCAGCTGCTTTCTGCTGGATGTCTGTAAGCCCCTGATTTGATGGCATCACCTTTGTTTGCTCTCTCTCAGTCAGGGAAAGCTAGTCATTTCTGCAGACGTTATAAATTCCGGATTCGGTAATGTTTTGCCATCTATCTGCTGCTTCTATCTGTCTCTTGTTTGTTATTTGTTCTTTTACTGTTGCTTGCTATGTACTTAATAAACCCACTCATTTGAAACTGCAAGCATGGCTAACATAAATGATTCTCCAGACCTTACAGACTACCATAATGTGAACAATAATGTCAATAGTTTAAAGAAAAAGGAATCTCTTATTAGAGAGAGATGCTCTGTAAACTCCAAATACACAGAACAGATAAATTCGTAGTTATTTATTCTGCAAGATTGGAGGGGGTGAGTGTTCTCTATAGAAATCTCGTTGCTAGTTTCCTTTACATAAGAAATTCCCCCTTGGAACATTGCAAACGTGTTTACACTTACAAAAAAAAATCAAGTGACAAGTCACTTTTCACATAACAGCTGCTATCCAGGGTGAGGCAACCTCCTCCAGTGCTCATCTTCAAATCACACCACTTGGCCTATGGAGTGCTAAACATCTGAGGCAAACACTTTCAAAAGGATGCTCATCTGGGACACAGGACTGGTAGGAAGCTCCTGGCCAGATGAACATCAACAACAGAGTAGAAAATGTGGCATGAGGAAGCATCTCAGTTGTCTTTGGGTAACTAGTAAAAAGCAAGGCTGTCCTCTCTAGCCACCTAGGTTTGGGTGGAGTCTACCATTTGGTACTGCAAATAGAATTGCCAGGAGACAGTACCAGAACATGACCAACTTAAAGCCTACATTCACATAAGCAGAAGTAACTCAAGACTGAAGGCCAGCAATGCTAGTGAAAATGGGCAGAGAGAACCTGGAAACAACCTAGATGCCTCTCAACCAAAGAATGGATAAAGAAAATGTGGTACATTTACACAATGGAGTACTACACAGCAGAAAAAAAAATGGCATCTTGAAATTTGCAGGCAAATGGATGGAGCTAGAAAGCATCATATTGATTGAGGTAACCCAGACCCAGAAAGACAAATATAAGTATTCACTCAAAAGTAACTTTTAGATGCAAAGCAAAGAAAAAAATCAGCCTATAGGCCACAACCCCAGAGAAACTAGACAAAAAGAGGACCCTAAGAGAGGCATACATGGATTTACTTAGGAAGTTGAAAAAGACAAAATCTCCTGAGTAAATTGGGAGCATGGGGGTCATGGGAGAGGGTAGAGGGGGATGGGGAGGAAGTGAGGGGAGTGGAGAAAAAGGCATAGCTCAATAAAAACAATAAAAAAAAGGAAAAACAAGTCGGGCAATGGTGGCACATGCCTTTAATCCCAGCACTCGGGAGGCAGAGGCAGGCAGATCTCTGTGAGTTCAAGACCAGCCTGGTCTACAAGACCTAGTTCCAGGACAGGCTCCAAAGCTACAGAGAAACCCTGTCTCGAAAAATCAAAAAAAAAGAAAAAGAAAAAACAACAAAAAATGAAAGGGGGCAGAGAAAACCAATTGGTTCTGCCATGGACAAATGTATCATTCTTAGGGGAATTCAAAGACAGCATCCTAATGGAAGGCAAGGCCTTAAGTCAGCAGAATACACCTGCATTAATGGGTGCTGCAGGCCCAATGAGCTAATAGAGAAGCTAATAACCTCATTACGTTTTGTCGTATTGGATGAGCCACCAAAAATTTAGCCAATATACATAAGACCAGAGAAAGATGCAGGATTCATGAGGAGGAAGGGCAAGTGATATTCAGAGAGGTCTGCCTTGCTTGGTCTCACACAGAAGTGGAGAAGGTACTGTTTGGAAGTGCAGTTTACCTTGCAGCAATTGTAATTCATGACCACAAAGCTAATTATAGTAAATGATAATACATGGCATGAGCAGGCTTCAGAACAAAACACATGAGACATAATAGTCAACATCTCTAGTTAACAAAGAAGAACGAGCCTGCTCCTGAGGAAGTACTGACTTGGGAAATACAGAAGTGAGCAACTAGAATCCATGAAAAGGCCATGTACGTGGTGCTGGGGGAAGCCAAAGGAAGAAAGCGTATTTACACACCTGGCTCTTAACATCCTAAATGCAGTTGACACGGCTTCACTTTTCAAATACAGCATCTAGATTTAAATTGAATCAATTATTCATAAAATGCATTGATAGTGTGGTCTCTTATTTCAGGCCCCTCCCAAGAGGCTTATTCTCTTTAGCATCTGAGTAATGCTGGATAAAGACCATGGTCCTTTATTCTCTTTTCAGATTGGAAGACGGAGGGCTCCTGTATTTAAAGATCAGGAGCATGAAAGAGGCAATTTCAGAGTATAGAGTTTGATTCTTTTCAAATCAATATTCAGTTTCACAAGCAAGGATCCATGAAGAGAGAAAAAACTGTGGGAAAACAAACATTTTATAGTTATTGAGATGACACAAGTTTCTGGTTGTATATATAAAAAACAACCAATTTTAAGGACAAACAAGTTAAAGCTCATTCAAACACTGGAGTGATATTCAAAAAAAGAAAATATGATAGCAAACCAAAAGAGCAATTAGGTCTTGGATAACCAAAGCAATTGTTTTAAACAATGGAAGAAGGTGTGTTGTAAGAGCTGCCTGCACTCCCCACCACTGTGTTAGCGCCGACTGTGTTACCTCTCTAGAAGATTCTATGGGGCCTACTTGCTGACATCCAGGGAAGCACCTACAATATGGCCTACTAAAATCACAAAATCCATACCTATTGAATGGAACACACGACATAAATTCTGTAGTTTCTGTTCAAATTGGAAATAAAAGTAGGAATGCTAACAGTCTAGAGCACAGAATTTGTAAAACAATGCCTGGCAGGTAAGGAATTTAAATTCGATACCTCACAGAAGCCTCAGCTCCAGGACCACCATCACACCATGTGCCGTTTCTGTGCATAAACACGAGCAGATTTTCAGATGAGCTGTCTAGACTAGGGAGCATGCACCATTCCCATAGTTTCAGTTCTCTGACAACACAGACTTTTTCTTCTGGAAACAATGCCAACTGGGGTGACCCTAGAGAAGGAAAGCATGGATCTCCCCACCAGCGGGCTCCAGCCAAGAACTACACCATCTCCAGTGGTAACCGGAGGGTGAATTCACATTTTACATATAAGATGAGAATGCTAGCGTGTTAGTTACTTTTCTCGCACTATGATAAAACACCATGACAAAGGTGACTTATGGCAGAAAGAGTTTATTTGGGATTAGAGGCAGTGATGGCAGGGAAGCCTGGCAGGAGGTGCTGGGCATGGCACTTGGAGAAGGAAACCTGAAAACTCACATCTTGAAACACAAGCATGAAACTGAGAGAATAAACTTCAAGTAAAAAGGATTTAAGCTCTCAAATTCCCAGTGGCATACTTCCTGCAGCAAGTCCCCACCTTCCAAACCTCCCCTTAACAGCGCCACCAACTGGGGACCAAATGATCACATGCCCAAGACTATGGAAGACATTTTTCACACAAACTGCCACAGCTTGTTTTTAAACAAATTGTTATTTTTTGTTGGTAAAATTTCCTTAGCTGGCTCAATGCCAGTCTCAACATTTTTTAATCTGAATAAGCAATAACAATTTTGTTCTGAGCATATGGTCTTATTCATTGAGATGGGAGATCCCTGTCACTGAAGTCACTTTAAACACCAACAGAACTAACAGAATCCTGTATTGTTTACAAAGCCAAGCACTCAACCTTTCAGATCTACCAGGAAATCCCAAGTTGGTGATTTGACTACAAGTGACAAAGCCACAAAGGGGTTTCTCATCATTGCCTCTCTCCTTCTCCTGTCAGTTGATACTACTGACCAATTCCTGTCTTGTGATGGCTTCTCCCTCCAGCTCCTATCAGCAGGCTCCTCTGTCTTGTTCTGAAGTTCATGGTTCCTAGTCTCTTTTGAGAACTCCACTTACTCTACTAATCTTTTAAACATAAAAGGTGTGTGTCTGGAGGGGGTGTTCTCTGTGGACATTTCTATTCCCATCTCCTTAATCCCCCTACCTTCCCGGAAGTGCCCAGAACTATTTATTTTATTCTTTGTAACCAAATGTTGTTAGGAAACTCAGGTTTGCCTTCCTTCAATCATTGAGCATGTGTTACACAACTTCACATTTTTTATTCCTAAGAGTTTGCAACCTAGTTAGTTACTATTCCAGAACTAGTCCTCAATATTATGGGATATTGATGCTTCATGGTGGTTCTTAAACAAACATCTAATAAAGACATTCTCTAGGAGAACCTAGAGTAATAAAATAAAATACTACTTACTACATGTGCTTCTATGCATGTATGTGAGGTGTGTGCATGAGTGTATGTGGGTGTGCACATGTGCATATGTGTGAGAATATGTGTATATGTGAACTGTGTGTGTGCGTGTGTGTTATATACAAATCAGTGAAGTAAGAGGGAAGTCAGCAGTGAATCAGTGTCCTAGACAATAAAGAAAGGAGGTGAGAGAAGCAACGAACCTGTGATTTTCCTCCATGGGTTGCGCAATCATTGAGGTCACCTGACTTCTTACCATGCCTTCTCCCCAGTAAGCCATGGTTTATAAACTGTTCTAAACATATCACGATCAAAATGGCAAGAAGAAGGCCCTTGAGGACTGAAATCTTGTCAGAAGGGCACCTATCCTCTCACCACACTCTCCCTCTGTGGCATGTTCTCCCCGCAGCATGCTGCTGACACAGGCAGGAAACAGACATTTGGAAGAAGAGGTGTGAGGAAGGAAGCTCACACCTTCTCTCCGATGAGCTTATAAAAGGACTCAAACCACTGTCTCCAGAGTAGTAAAGACAGCTGCTGAGATGAGCAAAGCTTCAGTCCAAGCTCTTGAAGTTCCAGAGTCATGAAATCAACACAGGAAGATAATATAAGCCTGCATATAAAACATTAAAAACAGAAAAAGTGATGACAGATAGAAGGTTAACAGAAAATACAGCAAATTATTTCATTAGAAAATTTCTCCAAAGTACCGTATTTAAATATAGTCATGGTACTTTTCCACATAACTAATGTTCAACTTTTCCTAAACATATACATGTGACTATCATGTCTATATGTGTAAGTGCATATGTATATGTATGTGTGTGTTTGTGTGTTTACTAAGAGATGAGAGAGAGAAAGAGAGAAACACAGAACAGCATTTCCAAACAAAAAGTCAGCCTTTTAAAGATTTTTTTATTTCATGTGTGTGTGTGTGTGTGTGTGTGTGTGTGTGTGTGCGTGCGTGCGTGCGTGCGTGCATGCGTGCGTGCATCTGTGTGAGCGCATATGCACCATAAGTGTGCTGGTGCCCGTTTGGGTCATAAAAGACACTGGATACCCTGGCTGTTATGAACCACCTGATGTAAGTGCTGAGAACTAAGCCTGGGGCCTCTGTAAAAGCAGTAAGCACCTGCTAAGCCACCTCTCCAGCCCTGAAAACTTAGCTTCTATAGAAAGTAAGTGTGGATCTTTTTTGAAGCATCTTTAAAATCACGAAAGTTTTTAAATTATAAAAATAATTCAGTCTTTTTATAATTGTATAGAGATTATTTATACACTTATTCTATATAGCTATAAATGTCTGTAACCATATCCGTACATATATATATAGTCACTTGTAACCATATGTATAAATATATGTAACTAAATGCAATGACAAATGTACATACAAAATAAGAAGAAAGTAAACATTTGGATTCTGGTTGAACTCATAGTATAATTTTTCAATGGAGGACAACACACCACAAGATAAAAGAACCATTGAATTGCTCTTCAATTGAATAGTTAAATTACATCTAGAGTGTTCATTGTCTTATGTACGGCTAGCTTGAATCAAATCACTTGTACTCCATGAGTTAAAGTCAACATCTCCTAGGACAGCATTGCCCCAGCCAGTGTATAGCATATACTTTGACAGTTAGTTGGTTTTTTAAAAAACAAAACACTACAGTAGAAAGCATATTTTTATGGGCATGCTCAGATTCAGCCTGCAAATCTCAATCTCCTTGACATTCTTCAACAGCCCACAGACTCAACTGTTTCAAGTCAAACCCACTTCCCCTAAGGTCACTCTTCCAAATCTAAGAGGGCTCTCATTTTGGTCCAGCCTTGCCGGTGCCACTCTCCAACTGGTGACTTTCTTAGCAATTGTTAGATTAAATGACAGTTTCTCATCGCTCCCCATTCCTGGGCCTTGTAATCCACCTTCTATATTTCAACGTGGCCAGGACTCTTTAAATCTTGCCCTAAACCCTCACAAATTTTAATATCATTATTTTTTTCTGCCACTAACCCATAGATTTAATTAACATTTAGAGGACATTTCATCAAACAAAAAGCAGACCATCACTTTCACAAATTAAAAATAGAAATGACCAAAAAACATAAAACCACACTACTAGAACACAATGAAATTAAAATAGGAATCATTAACAGAAAGACAACCACAAAAATCCGAAAATACTTATCATTTAAACCATACTGCTATATAACATATGGGTTAATAAAATCTTGAAAAAAGTTTAAATATATTTTATGTGAAATAAAATGTATTTTATATGAAATAAAAAATTGTATGAAAATACAGTTTATCATGTTAGTAGGATACAAAAAATAGTATTTTAGTATATAGACCTCAATTAAAAGTGACTTGGGACATAATGAAATCATGATAGGAAGATGATTTCATGAATAAAAATATCACCAGTAAGGTTTAATCGAAGCATAATATTTTAAAATATGAAAGTAAATGCTAGAAGAAATAGCTGTAAAAATTGCCAGTGGCAGTCATGAGAAACACTTGGGTATGAAGGCACGTGGAAGAAAAGGAACGGAGTATTGACTAGGTCATAAATGCAGATGAACTTAGTCTTACCTATAACCCTTCAGTTTTTATATGTTAAATATAATTATTGATATCATTAAACACATAGAAATGAACAATGCATACAAATATGATAAGTTTAATCCAGAAAATCAAATCCAAAATAATAGTCCATAACTTTCCTTAAGAAAGCAATACAAGATAAAATACTGAATAAGATCCAATATTGATGAATAAATTGTAAAAGAACAGTAGTATTAGAATGTCTCAAAAATTAGTTTATTGTATCTGTTAAAACTTTAGACACATTTTGCATGCATATTATCAAAACACCAATGCCATTTTCCAAATTTAACCTACAGATAATGCAAGTGCTCAGAAGCATGTGCATGCCTTATAACAAACAAAACATGAAAAATGCTTGTGTCTGCATTGGGGAGGGGTTGCTGCCCATGCAGCACACGCACACAAGAGGTCAGCCTCTGGCACCATCCACCCTCTTTTTTTCATGGTAGAGTCTTTTACTGTGCTGGAGATGACCAATTTGACCAGGCTGGCTAGCCAGCAATATCCATTTGTCTCCAGCTCCCCAGTACTGGAAGGCTGCCCACTACCTACCATGCACTGGAAGTACAAGCACCCACTACCTACCATGTACTTCCTTAGTTGCAGGGATCCAGCTCAGACCCTCATGCTTGTGCAGCACGCAATTTCCTGTGGCATGGTAAAAGTTCCTCCATCTTGTGTCAAATGGAATTATCTTTAGCCTGAAACACAGATTCAGACACACACACACACACACACACACACACACACACACACTTTTTTTTTCTCCCCTGCCATGAAAAGTCCCATGGGAAAGACGCAACACTTTCTTAGAAACTTGGGGTTGGCTTCAGTTAAACTGCTTGCTTGCTTTACTTCCCCTGGCAATTGCGAAGTGGTTGTAGTTTTTCTGGGTTCTTTGCCTTTAAAAACTCCCTGTAAAATGCATTCAAGGCTTCTCTGTTAGAGTGTTTCTCTCCAGGCAGTCACTGGCATAATAAAGACTCTCAATCCTGACTTTGCTCGTGGTCTTTGGGTCTCTGCACCACAGAGCTATCAACTGAGCCATTTCCCAAGCCCTGTAAAAAAAAAAAAAAAAAAGTTCTTTCATGAAAATATATAATGTAGATTACTATTACTATGTACCTATACAATTAATGATATTGATCTATGCTGTGTTGATAATAAAAACATGTCCAAAATAAAACTTTGAGTGGAAGCATAAATTCTAGAATTATATTTGTTAAAAACTCATGCAGTATTATAAAATCAATGCAGGTGATAGTTTCTTCAATTACATGGCAAAATATAAATAACTTTGTTTTTCATCACTGTCTTCAAAACAAAGTTCCCCTGGCATACCAAGATAAACCATTAAGTAGCATCTTTAACTTTCTAGTCATTTCAAATCTAATTTTGTTAATTACAACTAAATTTTAGGCATTGTAAAACCCAATCAAGTACTATTTAATTCTTTATTTCCATGTGTAACTTAAAAATATCCAGCCTTGACTAATCTTACACACAGACTTGGGCTGGAAGATGTTCATAAATACAGGACTCTGTTGGCTATCAATAAAGCATGCTCTCACTCACTCTCGTTCATAGGGCTCCTCTCCTAAACCGCAGTAGTTTGAGGCAGAGCTCACCCAGGGAACTCAAGCCTTTAGTAGTTTGAGGCAGAGCTCACCCAGGGAACTCAAGCCTTTCTTGCCCCTGCTATTACTTTGCTCACCAGGCTTCATTACACTGTAGGAATGTTGTTCTTTTGCAGCCTCCCACCTACCCTCGTCTACCACCCCTCCTCTCAAGATTTTATTTTTTTTTAAATTCTTATACAAAGTAATGCTGTTTGCTATGGCCTTTCCCTCACACTATGTTTTCATCCATTCCTTTCCTCCACTGTCCTCTCCTGACACTCCATTCCCCCAGTAACCTTCTTCTGCTTCATGGCACACATACTCTACTCTGAAGCAAGTGCCATGCAGTCACTTCTAGTTGTCTTGTTCTCCCTCCACTCCTAGCCCAAGACACAAAGGATGGCTTTCAAAGTCTCCTAAAAACTCCTGCATAGCTCCAGCCCCATGACCTCCACTGAGTCCATCTTAAGAAAACATTCCAAGTATCTCTAAATGATTTTCTTGGTGTTCCTCCCACCTAGCCTGGGGTAAAATGACTTTTATCAAAGAGAGAAAAAAACATCAAAACATTCTTTCTTCCTAAAAACTTCCTTCCTTAAATTATCTTGAATATCAAGATTTCTGCTTACCTAGAAAGGCGAAGGGGAGCGCAGTCACCTCTTAGCAAGTCTTTGAGTGTGTGTCTGTCTCGAGGATGTATAGTATTTCATGATCCATTATCCTCAGCTTCCCAGCCTCAGTCAAATCTCTGCATCTTCACACGAAAAAGAGAAAGGCATATTTATAACAAGCTCCAGATGGCCAAGGTCTTGTGATTTAGGCAGCCAGGAGAAAAGTTTTGGCAAATAAAGTGTTCCAAAAATATCTCTACTTTGTACTATAGCATCTAATTCTCTATTTCCTCAGGCCTCTCCCCTCACCCACCCTCTGAGACCAACACTAAGAATGTAACTGATCCATCTCAACAGGATCCGCCAGGCAACTCTCATCCAATGGAGACATTAAACATGAATAAACAATCTCATCACTCTTATCCTAGTAGATAAAAATCATGCTCAAATGTGTCAGGAAATCTGCTATAACAAGAAAAATGTTAAAGTCCCGCGGAAAAGAATGGCTCCCCTTGGACACTGTCACTAACAGCTCTGGTTCACTACTGTCCTTAACATCAGGAAAGCAGGTCATTCATCTGCCATATTTCATGTCTTTACCTCTGAGTGCTGCCTTTCTGTGTACACGCTTGAGACCAAACGTCTGCTCCTGCTTTAGGCAGGGTTTTCAGTAAAACTTGCAGATACCATTTGGGGCCAGTTTCAGGAATTCTCTATGTATGTTCACAGAGGGATGTTAACAGTGCATGCTCTCATTTCTCCGAGAAATGTTTACTTCTTGCCAGCCAGAGGATAAAAAAATTATGCGGTGTCTCTTCTCTCTGGTCTCCCCTAGCATACTACATGCAGTAAAGGGCCGTGCTACTCATTTGCTCCTCTCCCAGGTTCCAAGTGCCCATCAATACCATAGTACTATAACGTGGACAACGACAACAGCTGTCCACTGAGGCCTTGAATGTCAAAGACTTGGTCTTTGTTCAGATATGGAGTTTTTGTAGATTAATTAGATCATGAGGACTCTGACGTAACTGATGGGATAATCTTTAGACAGATTCATATTTGAGTGGTTTTGTCAGGTGGTATAAACTATGGAAGGTGTGGCAGGATTGAAGGAAGATGGTAACTAGGGGCATGCCTTTGAACGATGTCTTTCCTCATCTCTCTCCTCTATCCCTTCCTCTCTCCCACCTTTCTCACTGCCATTAAATTAGCAGCTTCCCTCTACTGTGTCCTTTTGCCATGATGTTTCTCTCATGCCACAGCTGACCATGGTCTGAAACCCCTAAAAATTAAGCCTAAGCTAACCTTTCCTCCCTAAATTATACTTTGCAAACATTTTATCACAAAAGTTGAAAGTGACTAACAGGCCCAGAGTTCCTTTCATTTCCCTACTAGGTCCTCTGGGTTCATACAAAAAGAAGAAGGAGGAGGAAAAGAAAAACAACTTTATTCATACTGGCATTAACTGCAAAGATATATGATACCCTGTTCTAGAGTTTGAACAGACCTCAGACATTTGACACAAAATAAATGACTTATCACTTTTAGGGAAAAAAAAACGAAGTCCAAGTTTTAGGACAATTTCTGTAACAGAATGTAGGATATTAACTAGAACTGGGTTTAGCTAACTCATGGCATAGACCCCAAAAACTATGACCTAAAAACAACTCTTAGACTTCAGCTCTAGTGCATCACAGCCCTTAGGAGGACACTTGACATCTCAGGTGCTTTTGGCCAGAGAGTTGGTTTTTAAAATTACCTAGGGATACTGCCATCTTCCGTTATGGTTCCCTGGCTAGTACTCCTTCACGGAGATAGACTACCTACAAGGGAATAGGAAAAATGTAGTCCTTAGTGTATATGACCAGCTTAGGTATTGTGAAAGGCAACCAACAGTAAATATTATGAGAACTGAGCCTTCTCTTCTTTCCTGATAAATTAGCAAGAGTGAAAAGTTAAAAAAAAAAAAACCAGCAAAACTCACAGTTCCCTCTTAGGAGACTAGAGCAATAGTTCAGCAGTTAAGAGCACTTAGTGTTCTTGCAGAGGACCAGGTTTGATGCCAAGCACCCATATGGCAACTCGCAATAGTCCATAACTCCAGTTCCAGGGGACCTGACTTTGACTCCCTCTGCTGACCTCTTGAGGCACCAGGCAGGACTGTGATACACCTCAGTGTATCATGAATATACATTCATGCGTGCAAAATACTCATACATGCAAAAATAATAAATAAATCTTAACATTTTAATTTAGAGAGAGGGTAAAAGAGATTCCTCTATAGGCCATAAAGTTGCATTAAATGTTAATGAATAATTTGGGGTACCAAGTTTAAGACCTACCTCAAGTTTCAACTGTCCTTGAACTCACTTTATATCAAGGCTAAGAATGAAAACAAATTCCTTTGCCACGGCTTTCACAATTTTTTTTTGTCACCTGTCTTGGCTCTAAATATATAATTCATCAAGTGTTATGTAAAGGAAGTGAACCCTAAAACCAGGCTTAATTTCAATCCTGTAAAGGTTGGGCACAAGGCATTGAAGTACTGAAATAACTGATATTATTTTGTCTCTGTCTTAGTCACTTTTCTATTAATGCTTAAAGAAACCATGACCAAGGCAATTTTAAAAAGAAAGCATTTAATTCGGGCCTTAGCTATAGTTTCAGAGTCCATGATCATCATGTCAGAGGCATGGTGACAGGCAGATAGGAATGGCTCTAGAGCAGAAGCTGAGAGCTCACATGAACGCTGGAAGCAGAGAAAACTAACTGGAAACGGTTACTTCAAAGTCCACCTCCAGAGACACACCTCCTAATTCTTCCCAAGACAGTTCCAACAACTAGGGACCAAGTAGTCAAACATGTGGCCTCTGGGGGTCATTTCCATCAAACCACTATAGTCCCTGCCTCTTCTCCCATCAAATAATATGCATGAAGAGTTTCCATTATTGGTTTGTATCTCCAAGAATCTTCTTTGTAGCCAGCCCATGACTGTACTTCACTGAAAATGCCAATTAACATAAACAAATATAAGAACTGAGGTGAAGAGAAGACAATATGGAGTTTTAAACATTTTAAAACACGTGATGTTACAGAAAAAAAGACACTACACCAAAACTATGCCTAAATTCTACCACTGTCATCTCTACTTATTTGTAATGTGTCGTGTTTCATCATGCCAAAAATGGACATTATTATTTTATCCCTGCTTTCCTTGTTCAAGTGTTAGGATTCGTTATGATGTGCTATACACAATATTCTGTTTGTATGCCTCTAAGAATTACCCAGGAAGTACACCAGATTAAGGAGTCTTTGAGACTTGAGAGACTGTCAAAAGAACAGGGAACAATAAGCTGACATGAAGAATCTAGTCACTGGATAACCCAACAGAGGGACCCCATGCAGCAATAAAGATAGTGACCATCAAAAATCACACACCACTCAGGAAAGAACATTCTGTGGCAACTGTGAGATGCTCCAGCTTGGATCAGGACCTCTCACCCGGCTCACATCTGCTTCCTGCATGTGCCATGATCTTAATGAGGAGCGGAGCTGTGCTTAGCCAGCCTGAAAGACCAAGAATCCTCACAAAACAGGCACTCTGATGTAAAGCACCTTCCAAACACATTTAAACATACCAGTCACACATACCCTGTCAGGAGCTCACTAAATGTCTTTTGTGAAAACCATTATACAGTTAGAATCAAAATTCATCAAACCAGGAGGAGGGCCACTGTCACTTCAGGGCAGTGAATTATGGAGATATTAAACTGTATTTCTTGACCTTCCAAGGGTACTGATCAAGTTCAGGAAAGATTCCTCAAGAAAACGTTTAATCTGCATTTGAATAACTGAACTTATCAAATAAAGAGGGGGAAGAAAAAATTTTTAAACCGGGGAAATAGTGCCTGCCGAGACCCTGTGGTAGGAAAGTGCAGAGGTGACCCATGGGGCAGCAGAAAAGGGCATGAAGAACAGAGGAGAGCAGCAGAAGATGGCGTGGGGAGGTTCATCCATCCTGAGCACAGAGACAGACTCTGCCTGGTTCATTGACTTAAGAAGAATGATGTGGATCTATGTATGTTTTACATAGGATTTAACGCCACCACATCACCAAGACAGAGCCAGAGTAACATGATTTGAGGGAATTCTTAGAACAATGAAGGAGTCAGCAAGCACAGACTTCAAGAAGTCTAACTGTAAAATTCAAAAATGCATGGCTTCAAGGTCAACGAGGGTTCCTTCCTTCTTTTTCTTTTAATATTTTATCAGCATATATTAATTATAAATAATGAGTTTATTGTGACATATTCATGTATGGACATAATGTATTTTTATTACGTCCACTTACCCTTTATCCTCTCTTGTCCCCCTCTTCACGAACCCTGTTAAAGAGAGCTTTTTCAGCAATTAAGAAGTCCAAAATAAGAGAGGTTGAATAAACAAGAGAAAAGGGATACTGTTTCCAAGCTTTCCTAAGACAGGAAGTGAGTTAAGCCCACTGCAGAGAACTGAATTTAGCAAGCGAAAACATCCTTTCTGCTCCAGCAAGGCATAAGAGGATGGAGGCACCATGTGGAGGAGTTCATTTGTGATGGTAGTAAATGATCTAGGTTCTCTATTGATGGCTTCCAATTTGTCTTCCAAAAAAGATCTTATTTTCTGAGATGCAGGAAGAGTGAGTAAAGACAGCTAGAAAAGTGCAGAGAAAACTTTAAGTTAGCAGAAAAAAAGAACAAGGAAGCAGCAACTCTCATCATGTTTTGTGTCCTCAAGTATTAGGTGTAATTCTGATGCCATGGCCCAAGAAGGTTCCTTTGGCCCATAACTACCTATATTTTCACCATAAACACAAAGTAGATGCTTGACATGATGCCACAGGTTGTGTATTCTCAGGCCCAAGGAGAGTTGTGCCACTCTTAACTTATTACATGGTTTCTTAAGAACTATACAAAGTCTGTATTGTCTAAATCCATGTTTTGAAATACACAGCTAATGCTGTAGCCCACTTTTCACAAAGTGTACAGGTTATCATGGCATATGTTTGACGAGAAGCATTACCCTGAACTTGCCATCTCTATTTGTGTATAGTTGCTCTTTTCTCCATCAAACATTTTCTGATAACAAATCAGAAGGAATTTTAGTTTTCGAATAATTATTTTCTATATATAATTTTGCCATTTATTAAAAATAAAAACAATTTGCAAGCTAATAAAATAAGCATGCCTATTTTTGCATAAAGAATTAAACTTGGCTGAATATTGATATTGCCAAACATACAGCAACCTCAATGTCTTTCAGAGTTGACTGATATTTTGATTTTGTAATTATCAATGATTTGCATAAATACATAGCACAGAATGGAAGAACTCTGTTTAGAGACATTTCAGGAATATTTAAAAATTCTGTCCTGATCCTAAAATAAAATCCATTTGACAATCTTAAGAAACTCAAGCCAAACACAAAACACAAAAATCAAATTTTAAGACCAAACATCCTAGCTCAATGCAATCCAAAAATACATTTGGATTCTTAGTCACTGAGAAATGACAGTAGAAAACTATTGAGTTCTTTCTATAATTAAACTATTAGAAAAGCAGAAAATACTGCACAATAAAAAAAACACTTCCATTTATGACATAGAATAACCTTGAATGGGGGCCAAAGTATCTTAGGCATTGTTCACTGAAGTTGCACAAAACAATGGCTTGTCCAGTGCAATGTGTGCAAGTATTTACATGATGCACTGTAAACAGAGATTTCTCTCCTGACCACTCAGTCCCAAATAACTGATTCAGGCTGAATATGAATTATAAATGCTTGGCCAAAAGCTCAAGCTTGTTACTAGCTAACGCTTAAACTTAAATTAACCTATGATTCTTATTTATATTTAGCCACGTGGCTTTGTACCTTTTCTCAGTATGCCGTTCTCATCTTGCTTCTTTGCATTTGCCAG
>JAQHUG010000065.1:7064473-7085611 GCA_028555095.1 Dicrostonyx torquatus
GGAGGCAGAGGCAGGCGGATCTCTGTGAGTTCGAGACCAGCCTGGTCTACAAGAGCTAGTTCCAGGGCAGGCTCCAAAGCTACAGAGAAACCCTGTCTCGAAAAAAACCAAAAAAAAAAAAATTTGCTTTCCCTTTCTGATATGGGCCTTGTCATGTCTCTAGTAAAGCCAACTTTTACTGATGTCATCTGAAAATTTTTTTTTACTCATAAATTTCCAAACTGTTATAGGACATACCCATGGAATCATCAGAAATATTAACTCAAATTTTGTTTACACCGCTTTCTAAACAGTAAATACAAAAAAAAATTTCTAATGGCTACTCCAGTATAGTCATAGTAATAGTAATAACAATAACTGGATTTTCCTGGTTGTTAGCATGCCCACTATGAAAAAGTAGATTTTTGTTTATGACATCAAATATGCTTGCTTGCCTAATCAGGGTGCTCACCTGAGTGAAGCATGAGTAAAGTCTGATATAAGGATTGTTTCTTTGCTGTAATGTTCCACTTATAGACAGTGGGGATCCCATCCATGTATGTTTAAATGGATTTATTTCCCAAGAATCACTACTGGAACTTGGATGAGGGACATTAAGCATAGGGCTGACCTAAGCATGGGCTGGCCAGGCAACTCGCTCTAGAAGGATGTTAACCAGGTCACTTTTCTATCATAATATGACAGGGAGGAACAGGAAAATCCTCTGTATGACACAGTTGACACTGAAGATGGTTCTGGACAAAAATAAAACCTCACTTACCATCCTTCATTACATTCAAAGATTTGATTCAATTTCTCTAAGAAATGTAGGTAACAGTGATATCACCAATTCCAGGTTTGGTTTTGAGGACAGGAAGTGAATGAAAGGCCATGCACATCACTTCCTTGTGTGCCTTCTCTACTCCTCTGCCTTCTATTGAGTTGATTTTGAAATTCTGCACTGTGGTACATGGTACAAACACACAATGGCAGGGCCTTATGTCCCTACGTAACCACAGAAAATGCAATGTTATATAACTAAAACTTGGTGCCTAGTTCATTGTACCAGCTTTTACCCTAAGAAAAGCTAAAGTTTAGATGGCAGCAGGACATCATGAAGGATACAAGAGAGCACATGGGAAGAAAAGAAGCAGGCAGTACTAATTGCAGCGTGTGCATCCAGTTGTTTCCACAGGTCATGTTAAAATAGCTTTCTCCTCTTTTCCCGTCTACTGGGTGTAAATGCAATCCTATATGCATTTTGAGTATCTACTATAGAAAGGCTGAAAGGAAATTGAAAAATCAGTAAATCATGTTTTCAGCCTTCCAGGGGCTTCTGGTTCAAGGGAATAGATGCAATGAAAGTAATTAGATTTAGATGATGGTAAAGTTCTAGAGATGAATAGTGATGAAGCCTGCCTATACAAATACAGCTAATGACACTGGACTATGTACTTAAAAGGCTGAAAGAGTAGAGTTTAATACACACACACACACACACACACACACACAACAGAGAGAGAGAGAAGAGAGAGGGAACTTGGAACATTCTTTTCTTCTATCAGAGGAAGAATAAACACAAATAAATCAGTCAAAGCCAGGCATGGTGGTCCATGCCTTTAGTCCCAGAAGTTGGAAGCCAGAAGTATATAGATCTCTGTAAGTTTAAGGTCATCCTGGTTTAAATAGAGAATTCCATATGAGCCAACGCTCCATAGTGACACCCTGCCTTAAAAAAAAAAATCAACTGGTACCAATTCTATTCCTCAAACAAAAAAGAAGAATTAGAAGCTGGAGTGTTTTTCTGTTTGAGATTCTGTCAGATCCACAGAGAGGGCAAAAGTGCCCCGTCCGAGCTGAGTATGTTCCTGTGGGGCAGATTCAGATCACACCAGTAGGTAAGTGTTTCTCCTCAGAGATGTGCACAAGTGCCACGTCTCTAAGGGAAATGATTTGCAGGGCACTGTCCTTTAGGTGCAGTGACACACACCTTTAGTTCCTGCTGCAAGTAGGGGATAACTGTCCCCCACAAAGGGCCATACCATGAGTGTGTGGGAAGTGACGGATCTGTAAGAAAGGAGAGTCCTTGGGTCCCTGGGGGAGTGTGCTCTCAAAGAGGATTAAGGTCAGTCTCATGGGACTCTGGTCAATTCTTGTGAGGAGATAGTTACAAAAAATACTGGTTCCTCCTGCCATCTTCCCACACAAGATCTCTCTGGTTTCCTGTCGAGTCATGTGATTTCTTTCTCCCATGTGTGAACCTACCTTTGCCATCGCCATTAAGTGATGTGGCCCTGAGTAAGGCCTGTACCATCCTGTCATGAAGGGTGAGTGCAAACAAAGCATCTTTTTTCTAAAGCTATCTTTGCTGTAGTGAAATGCAGTCTAATAAAACAGGTGACAGATAGAGGGCAGCAGAGGGCTCCTATTCTCCCAAAAGAATAAGGCTAGCTGCACAGGCACACACAACAGCCACAGAGGTCTCCAGGCTCAGAACAGCCTCCTGTATTTGTTTTAGAGCTCCGATGTTCTCATCAAAGTGTGTGTGTATGTGTGTGTGCACGCACCACATATATGGAGGAGTCCACACAGTTCAGAAGATGGTATCAGATCCCCTGAAACCGGAGTTACTGGTGGTTCTGAACGACCATGTGGTGGCTAGGAACTTAAGCCAGTCCTCTGCAAAATCAATAAGCACTCTTAGTCACTGAGCAATTTCTCCAGTCCCTCTTATAAATACATTTTTAATAGGGAAGCCCACATTATATTTTTACACCAGGCCCAGAAACTTGAAGGTAGCCAGTCGGTCCTGCAGAGGTAAGAGGAGGCAGCTAGTTTAGGTCCAGGGCCTTTGTGGAAGGCAGAGAATGGTGATGTTCAGTAGACAAGAAGCCCTGCTCATGGCTGCAGTGACATACACCTTTTGTTCCAGCACCCAGGAGGCAGATAAAGGCAGATCTCACTGACTTCAAGGCCAACCTACACAGTGACTACCCCCTGCTGAACCCCAGTAAAAGAAGACAGAATAACGCGAGGGTGAAAACTCTTCTTGAGAAGGAGGACGGTTGTGTTACCGGCACAAGAGATTCCAAATTGGGGTTGCATGAGGTTTGTTGGGAGTTCACACTGCAGACATATCCCATAAGCTTGAAATATCTTTCCTTGGGGTACAAGGCAACCTGCATCCATTAGAAATGTGACTTCTATCAGAGTGCTCTTGGAACACTCAAGCCCTTTTTGGAGTTTTATGTGATTACAGATTGACATAAAAATGAGCCATGGGTGCCATCTGGAGGCTAAGGAGACAAGGAGCAGCATGGGAAACTGGGTGAGCAGAGAAAGAACAAAACCACCTTCCTGACTGGGCCAGACTGTAGTCTGAGCTGGCATTAGCTGTTATTTCACTCACAGTGTGTGCCCTTAGGGGGGCTGGCGAGAATGAATGGTTGCTCTAACATCACACACTCGTAAGAAGCTCAACTCCTTGGAAAACCTGGCAGTCCCTTCCCAAAGGAAGAAAAATGACAGTGTGTGTATTGAAGGGAGACCTTCTCTTTTTACCACAGGAGTTTTTTTTGGGGACCTATACTTGGTCTTAGGAGAAGAAAATCTCCACAGAAAAGTCTTTCGGAATGTCACCTCCCTTCTTCTTGCATTGACTATGGGGTTAGTAGAGATGATTCTGTTTCCAGTTTAAGTGCAAGGGGACATATCTGAACCTCTTGTTGGTTTTACTTAGAACCTAGAAGGCAGGAATTAGCTATTATTATGGACCATGTCTGTAGCACAAATTCTAATTGGTCTTAATAATAAAAACCCAGAGTCAGATATTAGGGAGTGAAAGTTGAAAGGTCAGAGAAGCAGAGCAGTCAGCCACTAGTTCTTTCCTCGATGAAATCCTCAGACAGAAAAGAGGCCAAGCTCCTATCTCTCCCCACCTTATATTTCTCTCTCTGCCCAGCCATATCATTTCCTGTCTGTACAGACCTCCAGTCCTCGATAGTTAACTAGTGGCTAGCTCTGCCCTCTGATCTTCAGGCAGGCTTTCGTTGTTAGATACAAACAAAATATCACCACACATATCTTCTAGACCACCACTGTCTGCTTATGCAAGGTACCTCTGATCAAACAGCAGAATCCCCTTTTACCTTAAAACTCTTTTGAAATTAGTTTTAAAAGGAGTAGATTTCCACACAGCTTATTCATGCATCCTTTTTCATAAATTAGCGTACTTCCTATCCCTGGTATGCCATAGTCCCTTCCTCCATCCCTACCTAAACCTTTAACTTGAAGTACTCCTCTCTATTCCTTCATATCATCCGCGTTTTACTACCCCCTCTAATCATATATTTGGCATTGGGTTGCAAGATCTTAGGTTCCCACATAGCTTTTTAATATGTCTTCACTTCGGTTAGCCTTGCCTTGCATAGCCATTTCCCCATCCCCTACCCACTCCATGTTTGAGCATTCCTATGCCATTTCCCCATCTCTACTTTCATTTTACCTACATTTTTCTATCTCCCCTTCCTAAATGGATGCATCACAAAGACCCATTTCTAATTACCTGACTTCTAAATGTGCTTCAAGTTAATTTTTTAAAAAAAAAATGACTGGAAACTAGGATCTCCATATGAGAGAGAACAATTGGTGTTGGTTGTTCTGATCCTAGGTGATCTCATTCAACATAATACTCAGATCAGCCACGCTCTCATCTAAAAAGAAGAACCAATCTGAGATAAAATCATTTCTATCAAAAATCTTTGTAAGGGAATCCCATATCCTTTTTCTTTTCTCCTAAAATATTTCTTTTATTTTTTAATTTCTTTCTAGAAATAATATAAAAATGGTCGTGCCCATTGTGGTAGGATCAACCCATAGTCCTAGTACATGGGAGGCAGAAGCAGAGAAATTGCATACAGTGACAGCCTGAACTACACAGGAAGACCTCTTCTCAACCCAAAATAAAAAAAAAACTAACTGGACTCAGGAACTATTAACTATAACTTTTTTATAAAAAAAGAAATAGAGAGAGAGAACACAAAGTCAAGAAGGAGACAATGGTATGTCTGGGAGAAGTTGGAGGAAGGTACTGGGGTAATATGAAAACTTGCTGTATACATATATGACATTTTCAAGAGAAAAATAAAAATATTAGTTGAAGTATGAAGGGAGCATGGCTGCAAACCTGCTCTCACACATTACAAATTAATTCCAATGGAAACTGACTTGTCAGAAGGAAGACTATGGAGCCAAAGAGCAGACATCAAAGCAAGACAAGTTGCTGGAGAACCGCTGAGCAAGTCGTATCAGGGTGTTTAACATACTCTGTGGGGTAAAGCTTTTAACAGATTTGTCTTCTAAAACTTTTCATGGTAAGCAACCCAGGAAGCTAAGCTCCTGTGATTAGCTCGTCTCTTTTTCTGTTCTTCGCTGTGGTCCAGATCATTAAAACTGATAAGCAGAGCTGACAGCACAAAGGCTCCTGATAAACAGCAACTGGGCGAAGGGCGGTTTGTGCAGACCCAGTGACAGAAATCTCTCCGTGCACACATGAAGCCTGGCATCTGACTACAATGGGGCTCCAAAAATGACGCAGAAAGGCATTTGGTTGGTTTCTCTAAGTACATTTCCCATAAGTTAGTGCCGAAAGAACATTAGAAATCCCATTTCCTGCTGGACATAGTCATTCTCAATGGTTTGCACATACAAATGATGATTTGGAGACTCTCCAAACAGCACATAATAACAAGAAAAGGAAGGAAATGGAGAAAGTAGAAGTGAGGGGAAGAGATGGGGGTCTTTAGCAATTCGCATGTTTCTTTATGTCCCCCCACTTAGCTAATAGGCTATAATCAAAATCACTACTCATTGGTTGTAGCTAAGTTGAAATCAAGGCTGGTGACAGCATTAGAAAGCTGACTTTGTGGTTAAAATACTATCTGCGGAGGAAGCAAAGTGGTCTACAGTCCTTAGGTATACCTCCGGCTAATGGCGCACACTTCATTCCTATAGCCCGTCGCATACAGCTTCATTTCCCTCAGCATAGTTCTCTTCCGTGAAATAGGAATAATACAGCCAACGCCACTCTGTGAAGAAAGGCTTGGTGTCTACTGTGAGCCCTTTAGAAACACCTCCTAAGAAGTCACTTGAAAGCACAGTCCGTAGGCAAGCAGCGTCAACACTGTCTACAAATGTATTAAGAATTCCCAAAGATGAGTCACATTTAGGTTTACTGAATGAATCACTGTTTGCCTTTTAGGAACACACGTAAGTGACAGGAGTGGTCAAAGGACTAAAGTCCAAGAGCAACACCCAGAACCTCACTGCTGATCCGTACCTGCCTATACATAGCCATTAGTAGACACACACAGAATTTGGGTGTAGGCATTTAAAATGTGCACTCATTTCACCCATGGGCACCTCTGGGCATGAGAGTCACATCCAATAGGAACGGACTAGTGGGGATTTCAGGCCTTCTGTGGTCAGGTGGACACAGTAGAAGCTGCTGCCAGATATGGACAGCAGAACCAAATATCACTGGGATTAAAGAAAAGGAGGAGAAGGCATGATTTCATCCCAGTGTCCAGAAAGTATGGTTTCAAGGCGGGGCTCAGCACACCTCTCCTGGGAAGGACCAGAGAATAGTGTGGGTCACATAGCAGCTACTAGTGACTAGCCTTGCTACCTCAACAAAAAGAGAAACTGCACCATACAGCATGCTCTTAGCAGAGTGGGGAATCCAGTATGGGGAACAAAAATCTCTCTGGACAACCCTCAGTCACAGCCTAGAAAACAGGAGGATCAAAACTTGGTGGTTCAGAGAGGGAAAAGGGAAGTTTCACTTCCCCTACCTCTGGGACCTGCGAACTACAGGCCACGGTCTCAATCCAGCCTGCTGTCTGTTTCTGTAAAGAGAGTATTGTTAGAGCAATGTCCATTCGCGTGTGTGTTACTCATGGCTGCCTTCAAGTTTGAACAACAGAGTTCAGTAGTAACAACTGGGACCCTCTGCCCCACGGAGCCTATGGTACTTGCTATTTAGGTCATTATGGGTAAAATGTCCCAGGAAGCTGTAAGCCAGTGACTATAATGGTGGGTTTCTCTTACTCTTAGTAAGATTTCTTCCAACTACTTCCTCTGGAAGAACCGCCCTCTGCTAAATAAAATGGCACTGACAGGCTTGCTTAATTCCTCTGCGGCTTCTTGTAGCTTCCAAAATCTTTTAAAGTAAGCTCTGTTTTTATTAAAACTATAGACAGGGCTACTTATTCACGAAGACTTCCATTTGCTGTGCAAAAGCAGCAGGGGCTTGGTGCCTTCTGTATTAAATCTATACGGCGACTGTTAAAAACCTGGAGAAGCAAAAGGCTTTGGCTAGGAGGAAAGTACCGCCCAGGCTCCACACCTTTGGAACAGTCCCAGGTTGGTGAAGGAAGCGGGGAGAACAGCTCCTAAACAAACAAGGGATCATTTTCCAGAGAATCTGGGGCTGTTTGCCTTGACGCCTCAAGAATAGCAAGTGTCATCAGCGCAGGAAGCAAACCTCAACAAACAAAACCTTCCTGCCTTTGACTTCGCTGTAACAGAAGGAAAACCTCTCCAGTGGTTGGGGTAAAAGCG
The DNA here is from genome assembly GCA_028555095.1 of Dicrostonyx torquatus. Lineage (NCBI taxonomy): Eukaryota > Metazoa > Chordata > Mammalia > Rodentia > Cricetidae > Dicrostonyx > Dicrostonyx torquatus. The sequence continues at coordinate 7,072,073 of JAQHUG010000065.1, forward strand.
CGCGCGCGCGCGCGCGCGCACACACACACACACACACACACACACACACACACACACACACACACACACACACCTCTTTGTAGCATGGTGTTAACAAAACAGTTTTTCACTCTGAGACAGTTGGAAGAGAGCAAGTGCAGCATCATGTACCTAACTTCTGCAGCACCTTGGAAATACTACTAGTGCCACCTTCTGGTCAATGAATGTATTGCATGTCCCTTGCCATCAGACCTTATTTTTCTCAGAGACCCTTAGAGAAAGATAAAGGGGTGGGTTATCTAGAGATCGCTACACATTATAGAGAGTCCAGATGGTGTGGCCTTTGAACTCACTTTTAAAACACCCATAATTCCTTAACTGTTTCTCCATAATAGAAAAATCAAAAATACGTCTTGGTACCAAAAGCTTGAGAATTCTATGAGAATGATTCAGACTAGGGACCTGACTCAGTGGTGGAGTACTTATCTGAGCACAGGACCCTAAATTCTACTGGAGACAGGGAGAAACACCAGACATCTAACCTTTACGTCCTTCCGATTCAACCCATGTGAGCTCCAGAGACATCAGGCAGAGAGGGCAGTTCATACATAAAACCAGGGTTAAGTTACAATTTAGAGCTCTTTGACCCAAGACAAAGAGAAAAGCATGTCCACTCCAGCTGGTTTCCTTAGCCAGTCTGCGGTGTTCCTCCCGGGATACTCTGGGGAGTCAAAACCTGGTAGCAAAGCAAAGTGCTGTTTTGTTTTGTCGCCTTCGCTGTAGAAATTATAATGTAAGTTAATGCAGCAAGAACACTTGTAGCCTACTAACAAAAAGCCTTTCACACAGAATAGAAAACTTCCCAGGAAAAAAAAAGCAAAAATCCTGCTCTTTTCCCTGCCTGTAGCCCAGTCACACACAGGATAGAGAGCCACCTAGGTCATGGCTGAGAGGATTTGAGGAGGAGGGTCAGGGAAGGAAAACTTCAAGCCTGAAGAGGAGGTAAAGTCTTTCAGGACACACATGAAGGCCTGGGGAGAAAGGGACGGGTTAGCTGTCTCTCCCCTGACAGAAATGTGGGTCCCAACTACCTGTACCAAATCCTCTTGCTTCTGATTTGAAAAGCGTTTGGCTTCTTGGAAAGTACAGCCTCAGAGTTGATGTCAGCAAGGCACGAAGGGAGTCAGCTGGTCTGCCCTGGACCTGGCCATGAAGGCAATGAAACAGGATGGCCTAGGATCCCTGAGGAAAGGAACAGAGGTATCTTCAGGCAATCCTCTGGGATCTTTCAGATGCGTAAGTAATTTATCCCTCTGAGGACAAAAGAGATGTGTCTCTAAGAAAAATGGCCATATTGTAGGCAAATATGTATTTTATGAAGACATTCAATGATGCAATGAGCAATTGCCTTCTGTTTGGACTCATTAGAGCAAATAATTTTGCTTAGAAGATGCTATTACTTATTATTATAACAGGGATTAATGAAACACTGTTTTCTTAGACAGACATTTTTACCCATTTTCTTGACGATGAAATCAAAGTTCAAAGAAGTCTGGTGACTTTTGCAAGATGAAATGGACATAAGCAGACATGAACTCAGGTCTGTCTCCAGAGCAGGTGCTGTCCACCCTGTCCCACACTTCTGTATGTCCTTATAGCAGCTGACTTTCTCAGACAAAGCAGACTGCAAAATTATCACTTGTATGGAGACATCTGCATTTTAAAGCCAAGATGCTGAAACACAACTTGTGGGTGGCAGTTACAGTATAGTAACTACAATGTAGTTGTGCTTCCATGGGCAAAGCACTCCTACCTCGGGACTCCTGGCTGCTGGAACTTTCCCCTGGGACAGGGAAAGCTGCTCCTGCCTTCAGGTTTCTGCCATATTTGAGTTTCTGTTCTGACTTCCTTTAATGATGAACAGTGTCGTGGTAAAGTAAGCCAAGTTAGCCCTTTCCTCCCTACGTTGCTTTGGTCATGGTGTTTCATCACAGCAATAGAAACCCTAACTAAGATAGTACGTGTTGCTTCTTTTATGTCAAACAGCCTCCTTTCCTTCAGACTTCAGTACGGCAGTTTTAGAATGCCTCACAAGATTGGTTGACGAGATGAAGAAAAGTAGGACCGATGATGGGATGCTTATGTGAACTCTTGGGTTGCCTTCATTTTGTTTCTTTGGATACCAGATTTTAAGGGAAACATTAATAGAAATGGATTTCATTGTAAGAGCATTAGTCGGGATGATAAAGAGCCTGCAATCCTATCCTAGAAGGGATGGATGGCTTTTCATCTAGAAAAATGAAGGCTGTGAGTGAGGGGCAGAAGGTGGACATCTATAACGGAGCATGTCTCGAGGTACCCAAGTTCACACAGCTTCCTTTCTAGTCTCTTCATTTCCTCTGCTCTGTATCCCGCAACATCTATGGACCAGTGCAGGCACTAAAGGATTTTCGCTGGGAGGTAGAAAGGGAGCATCAAAACTAGGAATCCTGCAAGAAGAACCAGTGACCCTAGGAGAAGTGAATACACACACTAGTCCACAGTCCAGACACGGCATTTCTGCTGCAAAGCCAAACGGAATACAAAAGGTTTTGTCCCAACAAGCAGAGAAAATGTGGCTTTAGGATAGTCAAAAAGACAGGGACAATAAAAGAACCAAATCCAAAGCAGGTCGGTGTTCCAAAGAATTCATTCCAGGAACTGTTGGCAACTGTTAATTCAGCCAAGCCCTGAATACAGACCCAGCAGGAACAGAGCTCAAAAGAAACATCCAGCTGTCCTGGCTCTAAGGAGGGTTTCCCACACACTATTAAAAGAGCAAGAAAAAGTGTAAAGATAAACAGGAAAAAATTAGATCTTCCTGGAGGAGAAGCATGCTGCCTCACTATCAACTACACCACAGACTTGCCCAAAACCTCACCTTAGCATCGCCACTTCTTCGCCTTAAATATAAGTGCTCCTTAAGTGTTATTTTTTTTTCAAACTGCTTCCATCCTTGGGGAAAACTAACATAGTGGACTATTTAAACATATTTATTCATTGATAAGGCCTAAACTTCAGAAATGACCTTCATTTCCAGAAGTGGCAGCTAGCTGTGGTCCATGCCACAATCAGAAACAACATTGCTTCAAAGTCTTCAAGAATTCAAATCAAAATCAATAGCTCACAAGTAAGGCTCAGTTGCCAGGAAAAGAATGGAAATGAATGAATGATTAAGGTAAACTTACCTCTAGTTATGTGTCACAACCTTTGTTATCCTTTGTTGCCATCTGTCCAATAGCTGAGTTTATTTAAATATTTCCATATAGACCTGGGTACACAAGTTGTTAAATGTTAAACACTGAAATCAAGTTTCACACTGGTAAGTGTTCTGAGCTTTGCCAGAAAAAAAAGTAGAAATAATTAATGTACCATGAAAATTCATGTATGAATAGGATACAAATATCTCATAGGAAATAAAAAATAATTTGTGTTGGGAATAACATGGCTTGCTGGTATGTTGACTAAAACCCTTAATCCTAGCACTTGAGAGGTAGAGGCCGAAGAACCAATTGTTCATGGTCGTTCCCACTTACATAGAAAATTCAGAACCACTGTGGGCTACATGAGACCCTGTCTTAAAAACAAAACAAAGAACAAGCAAAACAAAACAAAACAAAAACCAAGAGGGGCGAGACAGATAGTTTATCAGGGTATTGTGCTTCCCACCAAGTCTGACAACCTGAGCTCAACCAGGACCCACAGCTGACCTATGAGTCCTACACAATGGTCACCATGGTCTGGGGCCAGGCACATATAGAGAGAGAGAAAGAGAGAGACAGAGAGAAAATAAATGAAATAATAATTATTATGGTTCAAAAACAGTGACAAAGGATTAGAAAATCACTCACCTGATAAATGTCTATCATAGTTCCCCTCAAAGATAAAGCCAGGAGGTAGGGTGTGAAAACAAGGGTACCCTCCACAAACAAATGAGCTGATACAGATTACTGGGCAAGGTCTTCTCATTCCAGCTCACCTCCCAGGACCTGACCCTGACTTAGTTATTCCTAAAGCAATCAGTGCCTGAACACTTGTTAATTCCCCCAAATCTGTACGGTGAGTGTTAACATCCAGTGACATAAGCCCATAGCTCTAATCAAAGACGAGTAGATCGTGAGGCTGGGCCCGTATACGAGGGACTAGTGTCAGTAGGTTCCTTCATCTCTTCCATCACTGAGGACACATCCAGATGTCACATATGAGCAAGTAGGTTCCTTCATCTCACCCACCAGTGAGGACACAACCAGACGTCAAATATGAGCAAGCAATTGTGCCCTCACCAGACAGCAAAGTTACCCTTGCCTTGATCTTGAGCTTCGCAGCTTCCAGAATTATAACAGAAATCTGCTGCTTGTAACCATATCAGTCTGTGGAGTGTTGTATCTTATAGCATCCTGGATGGATTCAGTGAGTATAATCTGCCACAGGCACAAAAAGGTCCTTGCACGGTACCAGTGCACTCACATCAAAGGCACACCAAAGTGAGTATTGCCTGTGAGATGTCTACTGTAGTTCCTAGGACTGAGACAGGGAAGAGATGGGATGGAAAGTGAACTTCTTAATTAACATACTCCATCTTAACATACGTTATTAGAAAACACTGTATGCAGAGGAGATTAAATATAAGTACCAGCACAGAGGTCAGCATAAAAACTTGAGAATCTGTAACTATTAAGAATATTAACTTTTACTGACCCTTCTATACTGAGTCAATAATAAAATATTGATTCCTTTTTAATAATGTGTTTTAAAAGACAGGGCAATTAGCAAGACCAAGGGGATATAAGCATACACTTCTATTCTCAGCACTCAGCTTCAGAAAGGAAGGTCTTGAGTTTGATATATCCTGGGCTACATAGCAAGACCCTATCACAAAAAGTTACATTTTTAAATAAACTAACATTTAGTATATGTAGTAGACTGTGATAGACATTGCTAACCCTTTTCTCCTTCCATTATGACTTCTTGATTCCAGGGCTAGAAATTGAGGCCAGAGCCTTACATGTGCTCAGCAAGTGCTGTGCTATTGAGATACCTAAACTTCTTCTATTGCTGTTTGTATTTTGAGGCAGAGTCTCATAAAACTTACTCAAGCTAGCCTTGAATTTGCATACATCACCAAGCCCAACACCTTTCTGATTTCTTATTCCTTTGATTTTCATTTGATATCTTTCTCTTTCTTCCAGCTCAGTGGGTAGTTTAGATGATCCCTACCCTACCCCTTAGAATAGTCAATGGCCTAGGCTTAATTCAGTCAATGCCCAGGGTTTCTCTACATCACAATAAACGTTCTAGATGAATATGACCCTAATATGTTCAAGAGAAATCCCACAATGTTATGGATACCTGAGAAGGAGATAGAGAACAGAGTGGCTGCCTGACAGGAACAGTACTCCTGATCGCAAGGAAGTCAACGCAGAGGACACAGGAGTGAGAGATGAGGAGACCTGGGAGCCTGGAGATTCCACCTGGACCCTTAGACAAACAGCACTACTTGTACCTTTCCTTTCAACTGTCATTATGTCTTCCTCCCACTCAGCTAACTCAGTGCGTTTTCTGTTAATAGCCACTAAAATCTCAATTTGCAATTTTTTTTGTAAGTGAGGTGTGACCTGTAGATAAGCACTTAATGCAATTATTCACCAGGAATACTTTTTACTTTTATCTCAAGATCTACTGTCCCTCAGTGCTAAGCCTCAGGAGTTACAGATTCTTCCTCCAGGTAGGACTTCCGTAGCTAGAACCTGAGGCACAGTGGATGGTTTCTTCAAGTCCTTTCTTGACCCCAACACAGGATGTTTTTTTTTCCTCACTGAATTTGCCTTACTTTTTTTCCACTTAAATTCTCCTCAATTTTTTTCTTAAAAGTTCCTTAACATGTTTTTACTGAAACCCACTACATTTGTAATGTTTCTACTAAAATAAAACTTTTACCTGGCAGGAGGGGGCAGGTGAGCAAAGGCTCAGTGGTAAAGAGAATTCGCTGCTCAGGCAGAAAAGTAGAGCACAGTTTCTAACAACCACATTGGTCAGCTCCCAGCCGCCACTAACTCTGTCTCTAGGAGATCTGATGTCCCCTGTGATCTCTTTGGGCATCTTCACACACGTGGCATACACTTACACAGAAACACACATACACATAAATTAAAATAAAACTACATCTTTTCCTAAAAATTGCAGAGAATTAAAAACGGCATATTGAAAATTAGCAGATAATTAACAAATTGTTTTAGGGGGTTTTAGGGATAAATCTATGTGACTACTAACATTACATTAAATGTATATTACATTGAGTAAATTGTGTTAAATATATAGATGTAATTTTAAAATGATCATGGACTCATGACTACCCATGATTAAATAGTACAATACATCTACCAATGTGAGTGTGGTGCAAATGGTCATGTGACGTGGCCACATTTCAGGTTGCCATCTGCTAACACAAGCGGTTGAAGTGATCTACAAGGCCAGCCTCATTTCCCCTGGACCCACCAGGGCAGATTCGTCTCTCTACACAGCCTTCCTCAGACACGCTGAGAAAGGACAAAACTTTCACAGTTTTTTCTTTTGAATGAGCATCAAGTACCTACCACAGCCAAGAATGTCTCCTCACTGTGCTGACTTCTCCAGTCACCCGGTTCCCCAGAGGTGGGGACAGCAGCTGAAGCTGAGGAAGTATCACTCAGCAGTGGAAGAAAATGAAATTTGAGAGCTGTGCACAATTCACACGGAGACCATCGTTCGTATCTAAGCTGATTAGCTGTCTTCCCCTTGAGGGAACAGAAGAGCTGCTGAGAAGGAAACCAAGATCTAGCCCATCCAGGGAAGGGAAAACTTGAGGGGCTCCCAGAGGACTCTGTGTAAGCCTCATTTCATTCCCAATGTCTTCACAGATGCCAGTTTAAAGGAGGTCACAGGTATTTACCTTTCTTCCCCATCTGTTTCAGTCTGCTTTATGGAGGAGAGAAAATGCCAATGCCTGTGCTCCTTTCAGCCCACAACACACTCATTCCAAAGATTTTTTTTATGGTAGGGTAAACGTTATCCCAGTAGGAAATGCTACTGGAATAAATATAAGATTTATATAGATAAACCAATCCCTTCCCTTAGCAACACTGGGATGTACCCACCCGATCCTGCCATGTCTCATGTGTGATGCTTTTGGCAGAACAAATACCCCCCATGTGTGTGTGTGGGGGGGGAACAGACCTAGGCTGGCCTTGAACTCCATATTTAGTTGAGGATGACCTTGAACTTCAACTCCTGCCTTTACCTCCCAAGTGCTAAGATTACAAGTGTGCACTACCATGCCCAGTTTATGTGGCTCTGGTAATGGAACCCAGAGCTTCAGGTATGTTAGGCAAGCAAATACTCTATAAACTGAGCCTCAGCCCCAGACTGATACATTGTTAAACAAGAGTCGGCCAGGTCATGGCCAGGTCATGTCATAACACTACTCAAAAAGCAACTTCCCAGGAATGAGAAGACTGGACTGGACCTCATAAATACAGTTATTTAACTATTTGAGTAACATGGACAGGGTATAAATAATCCTAAAGAGTAGACGTTCCAAAAGCTATCTATACTTTCCCTTGTTTACATGTTTGAAAGTAGTCACACTAAGGTATATGTTTGTAATAAATATCGAGTGCATAGTCTATGCTAGCACTAAGCTAGGTACTAATATGGAGAAATAATGGAAAAAGGATAACTGCCATCAAAGATTTCCCTTTTACTGAGAAAAATACAAAAGTGGAAAATATTCTATAAAATCATTATCATAGATTTCTTAGGAAAATGTAACATGCCCCTACATTCAGGTGTACATGTTACCAAAATGGGTGATGCAATCAACTTCCAGGAAGCTTCTCAGGCAAGCCTTCATGGACTACATATGTGGTCTATGCTCCTTGGAAAACAGCAATAGGATTTTGCCAGCACACTGCATGCATCTATGGCCAGGGCATTGCTTAGGTTAGCTGACCAACACTAACGCATGACAAAGAATTCTAATGAACTAGTTCTTGCCTACATCATAGACATAGGATTACGATGACACAGACAAATCATTCTGAAGATCTAGAAATCTATGCTCTCAATCCCATATGTTCTCAGAATATGCATCTGTATAGGATAAAAACTAGAAGAATCATTTGAATGCAACATGTGTCTGGCAATTTCAAGCTATGGTGGCCTTGGACATTAATCTCCACACTGGAGACACTTGAGTAATTAGCACTGTAGTTACCTTGACCCTAGGCAAGATAGCAGAACACTTTCTCTGTGACAAAACTACTTTGCCATTAATGTACTAAGTTTTTAAGGTATCTCTTTTTTGTATGTGCAAGTATTTTCTAACTGCAGGCAAATTAACAACAAAATAAAAATTCTTATAACTATTTCATATTTTAATTTTATTTTTCCCAATATGTCATACAATTGTAAAAACAAATGGTGTGTGTGTGTTTAAAATAAATAAGAAGGCTGTCTGCATATTTTGAGTTTCGACAAAATAAGTCACAACCTTGCTTAAGAGAATATTCTTGTAAGAAATAGGTGATTTCCAGGCAATCTGCTCATCCATCTTACCAAGCCAAACACTTAGCTGTCTGGTTCCCTGAACTCAGGCTCGTGTTGCTGAACCGTCCTCTCTGAAACTTCCAGGCATGAGTATTTACAAGTATTTCTTGACTCAAATTCATTTTGCTAAAATTAATATCTCTCTCTCCTATCTCTCTCTCTCTCTCTCTCTCTCTCTCTCTCTCTCTCTCTCTCTCTCTCTCTCTCTTGTTTTTCGAGACAGGTTTCTCAGTAGCTATGGAGCCAGTCCAGAAACTCACTCTGTAGACCAGTAGACCAGGCTGACCTCAAACTCACAGAGATTCGCTTGCCTCTGCCTCCCTCCCAAATGCTGGGATTAGAGGCGTGTACTACCACCGTCCAGTTAAATTTAATTTCTCTAAAGTCACATAAAGGTATATTTATGACTCTGATGACCATATTTTGTGTCAACACCATGTCAAATTGAACGATATTTCAGATCAATACTTAAAATAGTTGCAAGCCACTTACATAGTTCTAACAGTCTTTTGTCAAGAAGAAAAAGATAATGTGAAAATGTATTTAGAAGAAAATTTTAAAGCCCTTTACCTTATTTGACTCATTCCTTCTACTGTCAGACCTATAACTACTTCCCAGTAAAAGCACTCCTCTTCCCACTCAGACCATTCAAAGTAACAATCTTTTAATCTTTTACACTTAGTCTTGTTCCAAGGTCAATCTACCCATCGTCCCAGGTGGAGTGGTCAGTCTCCCCATCGTCCCGGGTGGAGTCAGCACTAAGCAACGCGGGCTGGCTCTTCTTCCTCACTAATCTGTCAGCAGAGTGAGAATAACAACTGAGTCTTTCTTCCCTTCTACTGAGTCTGGGTATGAAACAGAATTTGCCTTTCAGAATTGCTGAACACTGAAAATACACACACACACATACACTCACACATACACACACACACACACACACACACACACACACGCCCATATCAAAAGTTTTATAGAATTGAGTTAATCTTCTTTATACCTTTGAGTCATTTACATTTCACACTATGAGCAATTTTCAAGACATTTTACTTTCAGCCTACAGAGTACTTATTGATTGCATAATATTCCATTACAGAACTATTCCATATCCGTACCTGTGCACTTTTTCACTTATGTCTGTGTAAACACTGTTGCAGTAAACATCATTGTACATAATGCCCTCTTATTATTCCTTTCAAATGACTTTCTAGAACTGGAATTGTTGGATTTGACTCCACATGAACTGTCTGAGATTTCAATACACACTGCCAAATTACTTTACAGAGCAGTTGCAACCATCTCATTTCTCCTGCCTGTAAGAACGTCCTCCCTGAACCATCCCAGCACATGACACTGGGGTTTTTTGTTTCTATCTTTTCTGAATTGGAATTTGCAAAGCGATATATTAGTGCCATGAATAAGCTCAGACCTGAGCCAGGTAACAACTTGTATTAAATCCTGTATGCTGTTGGGTTAAAGATTCCAAAGTGACCCTTTGCTCTCTATTTCCAAGTTGTGCCTTGAAACGTCTTGGAACAAGATAGAGTATGAACGAATATATAGTCCAAGTTCTTGATGACTACAGCAGAGGCAATAGATTTTTCCGTGTGCAGTAAAAGCTATAGAGAGAAATGGAAAACTTTCTGGAGAATAGCCAAAATGTTTTAAACAAACGTTCTATAACAGCTGAAAGAGCTAGTTTAGGATCTACCCCAGTGGCCCTGAAGTGAATGCTGTCATTTAAACCCCCACACAGTCTCCGCCCACACTGAATCTGAGTCTGACCAATATTACCTGCTTTGGCCAAGGAAACAGCAACAAGCTTAACATAACAGAAACTTTCTGAACAGCTTCGCTCAGAGATGTACCGTTCACTGTGTGAAGTCTGGGTGAAAGAGCACAAGGAGACAAAAGTGTCGCCATCCCACCTGTTCTAATGGGACCAAGACATCAGACACATGAGTAAGGCCCCATCAGACCATCCTGCTCCAAGGGATCCTCTAAAGATCAAATAAGACTGGCAGCAACAGAATTGTTTCACACATGCATGTGAGTGGTTTGTTATGTACAAATCGGTAAGTTGTCTAACAGTGTGGTGGTTCAAACATAAATGGCCCCATAGCCTCATGCATTTGAACACTTGGTTATCAGGCAGTGGCACTACTTGAGAGGGATTAGGAGGTGTGGCCTTGCTGCAGTAGGTATGGACTTGTTGGAAAAAGTGTGCCACTGAGGGTGGGCTTTGGGATTTCAAAAGCCCATGCCAATCCCAGTCTCTCTCTCTTCCTGTAGCCTGCAGATCCAGATAGAGACTCAGCTACTTCTCCAGCACCATGTCTGTCTGCGTGCTGTCATGATGTGGGGGCCCACAAAAGTAGGTCTACACCACCTTGACTGAATGTCAGAAAGCTTAAGTCTACTCTTGTTCTTTCAAAGTTATTTACAAAAGGAGTAGCTACAAACAGGATATCCTGACTTATGGTGTGGTTACTATGTATTTTGGATATTAAGATGGTCCATAGAGGTGGATCTGCTCCACCTTGACTAAAGGCCAGAGAAGTCTATTCCTGCTTCCTCAAGGATATGACAGGAGGTTTGACCCAGGGATTGGCTGCCTACAGGATACTTGGCCTAAGATGTAGTCGGTGCATGTCCTGGAGCTTAACTCAGGATATAGTGTCTTGATATTTCAAGTATTGAAGCAAGTAACTGCTCTGATTATTCTTTATGTCATGTTAAAGCAATCTTTTGCCTCCTCCCCCCGTTTCGGGATTGGGGTATTTAAGCATATGGAAAAATAGGCGTTTTCAATAGTCACTGGATTGCCCTCCCAGTTCGATCCTATGTCTCTGTATTTCTTATCTCTGCTCCTCCTATTTAAGATTTCTAATCCACATGCCCTACTCTAGAACGTGCAAACCCCATCGAGGTTAAACTCTGATGGATGTTGCCCCAGTGTGTGGCTACAACACCATGCTCCCTGTTGTGAAGATAATAGACTAAAGCTCTGGAACTGTCAGCAAGCCCCAGTTAAATACTTTCTTTTATAAGAGTTGCCATGGTCATTGTGCCTCTTCACAGCTACAGAGCAGACTGAGACAAACATATTCTAGGCTTTCATTGAACGTTTATTAGGTGCTTACTGTCTAAAATCCTAAGCAAAAGCCTTGCATGTTAGTGAAAGTAACTGCATGGTATGATAAGGTACTAGGATGACATAATATCTGATATTAAAGCTAGGACTTTTCTACTTCTGTTATTCAGAGGATATACAGGAAAGGACATACATGAGCTTTGTCTTGGAAGATAATCTGATAGACTAAGAAGCGTCTAAGAAGTAGAGGAAACAATAAAAGAATAGAGGTTGGGACATCAAACAAACGGATTAGGAGCCTGGGCAGGATTTACTCAGTAACAGAAGGTAGATACTGAGGATAAACAAAGGAGTCAAGATGCTTAGGCTTGGATAAGATAAAGTAAGTCCTTAGTTTACCATTTTAGAGATTTTTATGGGCGAGTCAGGAAGGAGTCTGCTCTACTGTCACACACACTAACTCCTTAATGTCTAATACAATTGTGTAGTTTCACTAAACTTCCCTGGTGCCCCTTTTCTCCTCGAACTGTACATTTTATATTTTTCCTTGTTCAGCTTGCTCCTTTCATTATACATCTGCATAAGACTGGCCACTATTAACCACATGACACAGTCAATGTTAGGCTGTTCTAAAATGTCCTCTGTCAAAGCTGTTAATCTATAACTCTTCAATTTAGCTTCAAGCAAATTTTGGACAAGGTCAGAAAGCAGCCAAATTCTTCATCAAAATATCACAAGAACAGTTTCTAAGACACATACTAATATTATTCTCCTCTGAAACCTTTCGAACCATGCTCCCACAGGAACAATTTGCAGTCTGGACTTGGAAAACATACAAGCTAGCAAGCTGCAGACCTTGCTCTGCATACCGAGACATATTAAGAGCTGACCCAAGAAGATATTGACAACACTTCCTCCAGCAAAGCCACACCTACTTCCTAATAATGCCGCTCCCATTAGTGCCATTTTCTTTCAAACCACCACAGCACAAAATAGTCAAACACTAAGAGTAAGCCAAGGCAATATTTTCTAATCCTTATCTTGCAAGACCAATTACCCAATCAATCTCCATTTCCATTTAGTGGCAAGATTCTACATCAGCAAAGACATAATGAGAAAAGTAAAAGAATCATGGGGAGATCAAAATCAAACTGTAATTTGTAGATATCTAGCTGGAACAGATTGTGAAACTATCTATGCTGTATATAAAAAGTAAAAGCATAATTACAGTCTGGGCTTGGGAAACATACAAGCTACCAAACCACAGACCTGGCCCTGCATACAGAGACATATTAAGAACTGACCCTAGAAGATACTGAGACCCCTTCAGGATCACCAGCTATTGATATTTACATTTTTCGCCCTCCTTTTTCAGATAAAGAATGAGAAACCAACCCAAAAAAATTAGTGAGAGCCAATAGAATAAGAGTCAGTGCCTAGTCAGTTACAAAAGGAAAGCATCAGTAAGAAGAGACAGGGATACTGTTGCTTGCTACAATATTGGGGGAGTTTGATTGATTGATTGATTGGAGAAGACTTTATCTCTGAAATAAGCCAGACATATAAAGAAAGGTATTGTATAATTTCAAATGTGCATGGGAAGAAAAAAAAGTCAAAGTACAGTTTCAAGTTTGTACTATAAAGTAATAGTGATAAAAATATTGACATAAAAACACACATTTATCAATGGAATAGAATTGAAGACAAAGACATAAGTCCACATACTATAAACACCCAGTTTTTGACTAGAAGTCAAAAGTACACACTGAAGAAAATACAGAAACTTCAACAAACAGTTCTGTTCAAACTGGATAGCTGGGTGTGCAAGAATGAAAATAGATCCATAC
>JAQHUG010000065.1:7089816-7122520 GCA_028555095.1 Dicrostonyx torquatus
CTCTCAGTCCCCTTGCTCTCCTGGAGACCTTGCCGCCTGGGGAGTAGAGAGGCAAATGCGCTTTCTCAAAACACTTTAATGACGTCACCAAAATTCCCCACCGTGATTATTTCTTGAAGGAGTCTGACTCAGGAAGAGGCAAGCTATTCTGTAGACCTGCTGTGGAGAGCACTAGCTGTCTTCCCTGTCTGGACCACCTTCATGTCCCTGTGACCTATGAGCCATTGTGTATCTTACTTCACTTTCACAGTTCATGTAGCTCTGAGATTTAAAAGAAAATAAAATCAGCTCTGCTAGATCTACAATGACCAAAACTTAGTAATCAATGTGGGGTTCTCTATATAAGACAATTTTATTTTCCATATCATAACAATTTGGAGCTTCTTACATAACTTTTAAAGGTTTTTCTGTACGATTCCTTACATATTTGTAGCTAAGTATGCTAATTCATAAATATCTAAGTGGTTAAGAGCAAAGATCTTGAGATTAGCCTTGAAAAATGCTCCACTTCCTCTGGTTTGTATGTGTTGTTGTAAGTGTGTGTCCTTGTTACCAGAAAGCATATGTTTAGCTCTACCTTTTGGAGGAACTCTGTGTCCACATCGAATGATGCTGGCACAACTAAAAAAAAAAACCCCGGAACTTCTGTCCCTTCTGCTTTAGAAGACCTCGTTTCGACAGCTCTGATTATGGCTTAGAGAAATGCCAGGCAGGTAGCAGAACCTGTGTTTCAAAGACTAACCCTTGGGACCGGGCTTATAAAATATTAAATAGGAACATTAAGAATACCATACATTTTACATAGAATATTTTAGTTCCTACATGATTTCCTCACTGGATTCATTGGTCAGTCTGATCCCTTGCTACTATCTTACCTGAATTATGCACCAAACAAGAAACATTCCTGTACAAGTCAGCAAGCAAACAGAAACAACCTTTCCTCAGTAAGACCTTGTCAACATAAAAGCACTTTCTAAACTATATTCCATTGCCATTTGGGGAGGCAGGCTAAGAACACAGAATTAATTTCCTTTACAAGGAACATCTAATGAAGCTTTGCTTCACATCTGACAGAAATTCCCCATGTGTGGAGAATAGTATCCTGTGCTCAGAAAGAGAAATCCCGTTCTATTCCCCATGCAGAAAGGGTGAAGATGTGACGTGATTTCTAAAGTGCTAAGTTAAGGAAGGAATCAAACACTAGATCATGAGAGTGGAGCTGAGCATTTCACCCTAACAACACTCTGCTGTTGACGCCTTCCCTGTGAATATCCAGACAGCATTAAAGGGTTTTCTGAGGAGTAGTGGCACAACAGCTGTGCTCTTTAAGTGAAAGAGAGGAACGGGCCACTGGCAAAGGAGCAACACTGTTTACTCTTCTTAGGTATTTAGACATAAAAAATGTACTGACTAGATGCTCCTGTTGAACAAGCATTGAGAAACTTTTTTCTTCTTTTAGGAAAAGAAACTTGTGGTTTTCAGAAAAAGAAACTATGTGATTTTTATCATTCTATTATTGAGAACCATCTCAAATGTTAGACATAATTTCAGCTTCTGTATGACTCCTGTAGCCTCTCTATGACTTTTTTTTTTCTTGTGACATTTCTGGAAAAAATGGATTTTTTTCTCTAACATTAAATTTGGTGACAATATCTATGCTATATAATTCAGGTCCTAACTCTTCTTTTTGGGAGTGAGCTTGCCTCAAAAGTTATGATTTAACCTTACTTTGGCTGCTTGACTTTGATTGTTATAACTTTGGGTATAAATCTTTTATGTAGGCAGGCTGTCTTGTCCAGAACTGCCCAGCCATGGGAAGGCAAGTCTGACTTTTTACAAGTGCTGTGTAGTTCTCATGTAAAATACACCCTAAGTCTCAGTAGTAGGGATACTTTGGTTCTCCTGTCTCTAGTCCCTTTTTTCAGTGCTGCTTCACACTTACACACACACACACACACACACACACACACACACACTCAACAGAAGTCCTTTAATAACAGGAGTTTCATAGTAGAAGCAAGAAGAAAGGATCATTGAGAAAAGCAACAGAAAATAAAAATGATGACAACTGATCAGAAAAGTGTGATTGCTGATTTTTTTTTTTAATGATTATCATGGATTCAATTTTTCAGTGTCATCTTTTAAAAACTTTTTCAGAACTCTTGGGTCTTTGGAACAAGTATTAAAAAAGTTGATCATGAGTCTCAATCAGGGTTACAGTTTTGCTTGATGGTATGGCTCAAAGGAGCAAATGGCTTCAGAATAATGGTGAGTCTTCTGCATGCCTACTGATGTACTCCCAGGGCTTGCTAAGCATATATTTGCTGAATGATTAATGGGATGAATCATAAAATTAAGAAAACCACGATCTCATGGAATAAAAGAAAATAAGGGATTGTCCTGGCAAGATGGTGCGTGAGGGACAGTGCTTGCAGCATAAGCCTGATGGCTTCAGTTCCTTGCCTAGAATGCATGTAAAAAGTGGAAATGGAGAGCCAGCTCCACAAAACTGTCCTGCGAGACCTCCATATGCATCATTTATCAAACATGTGTTCACAGACACCACATGCGCTCGCTCTCTCTCTCTCTCTCTCTTTCTCTCTCTCCCTCCCTCTCTCTCTCTCTCTCTCTCTCTCTCTCTCTCTCTCTCTCTCTCTCTCTCTCTCTCTCTCACACACACACACACACAGAGATAAACAAATGAAAATGCAAATACACAGGGATCAATCAAAGCCCTATGAGGTCAAAGAATAATTGCAGTCAAACTTCTTGAACAAGATGCTAGGGAGGCAGCAAAATAATAAAATGTGATTTTCACACTATTGCATCTTAAAATTATATGTTAGAATATAAAGTCATAGGGTAAAAGATTAAATAGAAATGTATGTGCATGCTCTCAATACACACACACACACACAAAAACACAGCTCTGTTTTTAAAGACAGTAGGATATTGTTTATTCTCAAGCCATTTTGAGTGACTATGAGCCAGGAACACAGATTTAGGTTACCCCAAATTCCAGGTTCCAACATGGAAACAGTTTCATGGAGTTTGTAAAATTATACAGAACAGGGAACATCATAAATCGAGGCAAGTTTTAGATACATTGGTGGGTAGGTCAGAGAGGCAGCTACAGCAAAATGGCAGAAGCTTTTCTGTAGGCCTAATGCTACCTGGTGCCATTCTTAGCTTTTGGGTTGGTGTAAACCATTGGTCTGCTGAGTTAATAGATGTGGAAGGTTTTTCTCTATTAGTCACAGGATGTTAGTTCCACTGCAGACTTGGGTAAGGAATTGCTTCAGGGACTAAAGTTGGCCCCAGATAAGTTAGTTAGCCTCTGAACCTATAACATTCTCTCTACAGTACTGAAATTCTAATCAGTCAACCCATCTCTTGAGACAAAGATTCAGGAGCTTTTGTTCACAATGTCAATCAGTTTATGAAGATAGAGTTTACTCATCTCTGTACTTTAACAATTAGCTGACCTTATAACTTGCGTGAATATTACATAGTAGGAATTATATTGTGTGGATTCTAGGACTGAGCCTACAAGAGGCATATAAGTTTCTGCCTTCACTCTTTGGACAACCTAAAGCATCATGTCAAATAATTGTCTGGCTATTATTAGAAGAGGCCCAGAAGGTTTTAACCAGTCATACTAAGGTGAAAGACATGCAAATAAAACCATCTTGGATCATCTAGAAATAGCCATGCCTCTAGATTACCATAGTTGCATGAGCAATATCAGGACACTAACAGGAGGTGTCTACTTGAGACAATTCTAGATGAGCCTAGAACAAAATTAATAGGTGTCAGGTTCAAGATGATTTATTATGAATTAGTTCATAACTAAGTGTGAACTTCAAGGGCAACTTCATTAAAGAAGGATCTTAACAAATTGGTAGACAGGATGACACAATGTATGGATCGTATTCTTCTTCACATATCACTATGCTAACACTTGACCAACTGGCTCAAACAAGATTTGACAACAGACATCAAGATGAGGTTATTCATGGCCTCATTAACATGAATTTCCATTTGCTGACCACAGTCACTGCTGACTGCCCTAAAAGCCAACTACAGAAACTAAGGAAGCCCAGCACCATTTCTTGGCCGAATCAGACATGTATATAGTGCCAGATGGATTATAATGGACCATTTCTATCATAGAAAATGCAATAGTATAAGCATTTACTACAGATATGGACTTGTCTGCCCTGCCCACAGTGCTTCTGTCCACAGTAAAACTGAAGGACTTAGAGAAATCCCAATTCATCACCATGATAGCCCATACATCATCACTGTTTAGGACCAGATAACTCATTTGAAGCAAATGAAGCCTGGAAGCCGGTTCTCATACACATGAATCAACGCACTAATGCTACCTTTCTCATCACTCAGAAGCAGCTGGTCTGATAAAATGTTGACCATTTGAAAACTCGTTTTGGCATACTGTGGGGCAACCAGAGGGCTGAGATAATAATATCCTGCAGGATGTGGTACACATTCAGAATGAGCAGTTAACATGTGATGACACACCTCCTATGTCATCATAGCTCCAGGGATCAGAAAGGAGAAATAGGACCCACTCCTCATTTAAGTCTTATCAACAAGCAAAATTTTTGTTTCCTCTCTCAGAGGTTCTAGAAACAGCCGGTACAGAGATTCATTTGTTTGTTTCCAAAGCAGGAATGCATCCAACAAGGAACACAACAGTGATTCATTAAGCTGGAAGCTGAGACTTTCACCCAGCTCTATCGGCTCCTTGTGCCAGGAAAACAACAGGCTGCGAGGAGATCTATAGTACTGACTAACTAATCCTGACTATCAAGGGAAAGTGGGAATCCAAGCCCAAAATGAGGCTGTGAGGACTGACTAACGTGAAGGACGTCCTTTGGTGCCTCTCATGGGTCCTGTGAGAAAAGATGATGAAAGACTACAAGAATCCAACGGAAATGTCTTCCGGGGTCATAGATTAAAATAGTGAGCAAGTAAATGGTGTTTACTTTAGGGCATCAAGTTTGAGGTATTCTCTTATGAAGCAGTTCATAACTAAATGTGGAGTTTTGTGAATTATCACCAAAGCAACTTGAGTACAGAGGGATCTCAGTAACTGAATAGACAAGATGACACAATTTATGGATATTAGTCTCCTGCTCATATCACCACCCCGAGCTGTGACCCAATTCAAGAATTAAAGTTAAGGTCATCTCACCCTGGGGAAAAAAATATGAATAGCTGAGTGCTTGCTGAAGGCACATAAAGTGTTGAATGTTCAGGAGGGGGATATAAATAAAGATGAATGGTCAGTTACACAAGAGTACTATAATAGTTACAGAAAGAACTATAATAATTATGTTAGTTTGATATAAGTATACAGTTTTTCTACCATTCCCTTTTTACCAAATGGAAGCTATTCTCACAGTGATTTATTATGTACTCTTATATTTCAGTGTTTAAGTTACAGAAGATTGAAGATAACCAAGAGACCTGGCTGAGTGAGAAATAAGCATCACGCAAAGATAGATAAACTGACATGGTACATTGTATATACCATCGCCGGGAGGAATAAGCATATTTTCTGTTGTTTTACAGATAACTAAGCTGTTATTTTTTACCCTTAACAGAAAGTTACATTTGGTTCAAAAACACGTGTGTAAAATGCCTAGTAAGAGGGGAAGCATACACGGCTACTATAGTGTTGACTTGGTTAAATTAGAAGCTACTTCCCAGAAATCTGTTTCCTGTAGGATCCATGTTGGGTTGGCCTAAAGGAGGTACTTGAGAGCTGAGAGGTGGAAATAAAGAAATGCCCCTCACTCCTTGATGGTCAGATAATGCATCAAGCAGCAGGAGTGCAGCCCAGCAGCCCCGGCTCTAACTCGCCACTCTTCTTCAGGCATACTAGCCTACTTGATCAAGAGCTGTTCCGGGCCACTGTAGGTGGCTGATTGAGAACTCACACACAGTGCCAGTCAGAGGCCATGCTGCCTCACAGGTTTCTACCATATTCTTGCTGGTGGCCAAATATCCTTATCTTCCCAGATATTCATTTCAAGAATTTTCTTACCTAGTTGGTTGGCCAGCACTTCAGGAAAACTAAGTGGTAACTCCCTTTCTGAAGCTCTCCTCCCACTTTTGAAACTTCATGTTTTCAGTTACATTCACAATTGTGTGAGGTACAGTTATTACAGTTAACCCTTTTCCATATCACCAAAACTGGCCTGATGCTGTGACTAAAGCCTAATACAAATCATGCCCTCCCGACTTTTGTATTGCCAGAACAGAATCCCATAGGTACAGTAATTTATTTAAAAAGCAATGCATATACTTCTTCATATATATATATATATATATATATATATATATATATATATATATACAAACTAGAAAACTCACAACAGTGGGGTGACATCTAGCAAGAGCCTTCTTTGTCCATCACCCTGTAGTGGGAGATGGAGTAAGCCCGAAGGAAGTGAACTGGCCTTTTTATACTGATACCCATCCCACCCACAAGGATGGAACACAATGCCTAGGTAAGTGTTGAAGAATCTTACCCCACTATTACCACAATTACCCCTCAACTTTAACAAGTGTTGGAGTGTTCAGGCACACTAAATCATATCATTCCTTCTACACTTTTCTAAGATGAAAATTTAAAGTCACAAACTTCCTTTAAAGCCTGCTTTAACCAAATCTCATAAATTTACATTACAGCTTATTTGAAAATATTTACTAATTTTCCTTGTTATTTTATTGACCCTGAAATTATTTGAAGTGTGTGGCTTGTGAATAATGATTTCTAATTAAATTCTAATATATACAGGAACATAGTCCATAGGCTTTCAATTCTTTATTGTCTATCAGGAATTCTTCTAAGACTCAGAGAGGTTCTACCTTCCTGTTTAAAGGACTGCATACTATGATATGCAGGATAATACACCACAGTTAATTATGCCAAAGTGGTGGACCATAGTGTTCAAAACAACGACAGCCTTACTAAATGTTTTCCCAAGTACTAAAGGGGGAATGGAGAAACAAACTCCACCAATAAGTTAAATTTCTGTATTTTTCCCCCTTGGTTCTAACAAATTTTGTTTAACTTGTTTATAAACATATCTTAATGAAATGATCCTCTTTAGGCCTGACAACCTTTGAAGTCTACTTTATGTGAGATTAGTACAGATACACCAATTTTCCTTTGGTTTATTCAATATCTTTCCCAATTCTTTTACTTTCAAGTTCTTTTTCTGCATAAATGTCTGGTGCCTGTACTAAACTGTAGACAGTGGAAACTCACTTTCTAACCCCATCTGACAAATTCTGTTCATTGATTAGATCATTTATATTATTTCACAAAGTAGCTGGGTGTGATGGCCAATCTCAATTATCAAATTGATTGGATTAGCAAACACCGAGGTCAGTGGTTCTCAATCTTCCTAATGCTCTGATTCTTTAGTATAGTTCCTCATGCTATGGTGACCCCCCCAACCATGAAACTATTTTTATTGCTACCGCATAACTGTAATTTTACTACTGTTATGAATATTAATGTACTTATGAAAGGGTTGCTCAGCCCCAAATGGGTTATGACCTACAAGTTGAGAAACATTGACTTAGGAGCTCAGTAGTGTACAAACTGGATTATTAAGAGGGCATCTTCACACAGAATTACACCGTGAGCACTGATGTTTATTCCTTACAGCTGTATTGTCTACAAGACTGGCCTTTACTTTTTTATGGGTTTGGGTGCTTTGCTTGCTCATATGCCTGTGTGCTATATGCAGGTAACATACAGTGCCCACAGGGGCCAGAGAGGGCATCAGATCCTCTGGGACTGGAGTTAAAAATACTTACGGGTCACTATAGAGACACTGGAAACAGAACCTGGGTCTGCTGAAAAAGCAGCCAGTGCTCTTAACCACTGAACTCTCTCTCAGGCCCCACAGTTTCCTCTAAGGTTAATACCTTCCACCTTGGAGGAATCTTGTGAGGACACACAATGTTTACAGAGAGGTGAAAAACCAGATGTTCCAGCTGGGTGGTGAAACATTTTATTCTCCAGGGGTGCTCTTTAGCTCAAGAAGTAGACAACTCAAAGGTTTTAGAAAGGCCCTGAAACTGACAAGATTCACTAGTCCCACCCACACCTCCGCCTCCAAAAATAAATAAGCAGCAGGGACTCTCTCAGACAAGCTGAGCCGCCTAGAAGAGGCTCTGACCACCTGCACTACCTGCAAAAACCATTCTTCAACCTATTGAACTACCTGCAGGCTGCGTGGTGCTCCAGGTTTCCAGCTTTCCTGAGCTGTCATCAATACTGGGTGGACTCTCTGGGATGTAACTGTCCTTAGTCATTTCTGCTTCCGTAAGTAAAACCTCATCATTATTCCTATAAGTATTCCCTCACCTATATACCTGTAAGTAACCCCAATAAAATTCATCGGCTCACCAAGCTGGAATTTGGTAGAATCCATGCTTTGGTCTGCCATTGGCTCCCTATCTGGGGTGAGTAGATGTTTATTTACGTTTCCTCAGGAATAGTGTGTCACACAACATTTAATAAGTTCATAATACTAAGGCATTATTGGAAAGTGGAAAAAGTCAAGGTGGAGCCCAGTTGGAAGGAATGTCACTCAGAGCATGTTCCTGGGAGATGTATCATGCCTTTGCCTCCTCTGTGGTCCTTCTGTCTGACAAAAAGTGAATTTACAACCTCCAAAACATGCTTCTGCACTGCCATGACACTCTGCATCATTTCATAGACCCACATAACCACAGAGTCAACGTTCTGAGACCATGAGCCAAAATAAATCAGTTTTTGCCTCCTTAAAGTTGCTCTCTCTGGTACTTGATTGTGGTGACAAGAAAATTTACTTCAAACCAGGCAGTGCAGGCACACGCCTTTAATCCTAGCTCTCGGGAAGCAGAGGCAGGTGGATCTCTGTGAGTTCAAGGCCAGCCTGGTCTACAAGAGCTAGTTCCAGGACAGCCTCCAAAGCTACAGTGAAACACTGTCTGGAAGAAAAAAAATTAAAGGAAAATATACTTTGTTTTAATCTACTTGTTTGCCTTTTATCACCTATTTTTCACTCCTGTCCTTTCCTTGAATCCCTAGATGTAAATGTCTTAGTGCTTTATTTCCTGTTAAATTTTACTTTATAACTCCTTGAATTATTGACTTTTAGTGGCCACTCCAGGGAAGCTCCTCAGGCTGCAGAAATATTGTGTGTGTGTGTGTGTGTGTGTGTGTGTGTGCTACCCAGAATAGTGGCCAGTGGCCATATGTAGCCGTGGGATGGATGAAGCATGTCCAATTTCACATAGGTAGGCATGCATTTATTATTAAACTGAATTTTAAATTAGTTGAAATAGCTATGTGTGGTTAATGGCTACCACATTATGTCCAGCAACCAAAGACATTGCGTTAGTTTTTTTATATTTATTGTTTGCTGTGAGCTAATATGATACTACTTTCAAAGCCTAGCTACACTTGCATGTTTTAGAAATGTTTGTGCTATTATTTGCTGTGGTTTGTTTCTATACCAAGTTTCTTTTAGTTGAATCTGTGGACCTCTTGTGGAAGAAGGGAAGGAAGGATTGTAGGAGCCAGAGGGGTATAGGACACCAGGAGAACAAGATAGCTCAACAAGTAAGGTACATGCCACCAAGGCTGATGACTTGAGTCTGATTCCTAGGCTCCACACCATGAGAGAACTGACAGTTGCAAATTATCCTATGACCACAACATGTGTATCATGGCATGCGTGTTCCTTAAAAGAAAGAAATCATTTACTTTAATACTAACCACATTAAAATATCCCCTATTACTTATAGTTATATTTTGATATCAGCATTTCAAGTGCTTTGCTATAGGAAAGTGTAATGCTGTTTTTGGCTGTAGATTCATTTTGTGTCCTTTCCTTCTTTTTTATATTTTTTATTTTTCTATTTTTTTCCCTTAAGAATCATGTTCTACTTTGCTCTCTGTTGCTATGACAAAATAGTAAACAAAACCAAATTGGGAAAGAGTTTATTTCTCTAAGGTGAGAAGAAGGAGTGAATATAGTCGTAATACATTGTATGGAATTCTCAAAGAATTAATAAAAATATTTCAAAGGACAAAAAACAAGGAAAAATCACTAAGTGATAGCCAGGAAATGTAGAGAAATAAAATGGGGATCCAGCGGCCGCTATACAGGTCCAGAGAGGGGAAGCAGGAGGCTCATCCTAAAGGGACTTTTAGCGATCCTGGTGAAAGCACCAGGAGTCCTACAGGGCAGCGGTGTAAGTCCTCACAGGTTGGAGACTCAGGTAAAGAAAGCAGTGACTCCTTCTCTGCGAAGTGACAGCAGTGAAGGGGTAATTCACTCTCTTATTCCCCATATTTCTGAGGGATATGGCTGACTGCCATCTTGAGATGGAACCTACTACAGATTAAATAGTCTAGGCAATTGGTAAGTAATAATTACAAATGAGGAAGCCTGAAATCCACTTGCCATAGTTTGAGGGTGAGAGGTAGTGATTGAGATGGGGAGGGTTGGACTGAGTGTCAGGGAGGAAACATCACCTGAGTATAACTGTGAGCATGATATCCCCAGCCTACAGTCACGGACAGTCACCTCTCTGCTGTGAGGTTTTCATTTTTAGTTTACCTATTATCTGGTTTTCTTACAACTTAAAAAAAATATACATCATTAGTTTTGGTTGTTCTCACCCATCCCCTTCTCTCCATGATCCTCTGCCTTCTTGGCAAACACCAGTTGGATCTTGTTTTCATAATCCAATCTGTATCTTTGGGTTGGAGATTTACGTTCATTTACATTTAGCATTATTGAGAAAGATAAGCTGACTCATATAGATCTTTTCTTTTCTGCGTAATTCAAATACTGTGCTCCTTTCTTACGTAAGCATTTTAGGAGTCTGCTGGTTTGCTAAATTTCACACACTCATCTATTCACGAAATTTCTTTCCTGACATCATACTTGTGACCCTTTCTTCCTCCTCTGTGTGTAAGATTCCTTCCAGTATTTTCTGCAATACTTGAGTTCATGAATTGCTTTAGTCTGTGCTTATCTTGGGAAGTCTTTATTTCTCCATTCATTTAAAAAGGTAACTTTGCTGGATATGATTTGGGCTATTTTGGTTAGTAGGGATTTACTTTCAGGACTTGAAATATCATTTCTGGTGTATCCTACATCGGGGGTTTCTGCTGAAGGATCTCTGCTTAGTTTATCTTTAAAAACCAGCGCTTCTCTTTGCTGCAGTTTGTGGGGCTCTAACTGAGGATTTTAACTCTGTGACTTGGTGTCCCTGTCTTGTCATTTCTATATCAGTTCTAAATGCCTTCTATATTTAAATGTCCACATCTTCTTCCCGTATATAAGGAATTCTTCTACAATTTCATAAAATAGATCTTCCATGCTTTCAGTTTATATTTTAACTCCCCATTTTACCCATTGATTCTTAAGTTTCATGTCTTTAGTCATGTCCCAGAGTTTCTTGGGTTGTATTCATGGTTGCTGTTTTTGTTTGTTGTTGTTCTTTATTGGTAAATAAATGTGTTTAGTATTCTTTACTTGATCTAATTTATTGGTAATATTTTCCACTGAAACATTTAGGGTTTTTTTTGCATTTATTTTGGAGTGGGTGGGGGGGTTGCACACACATACATGCCAGAGCATGGGTGTAGAGTTCAGAGGAAAATTTGTAGAAGTCAGTTCTCCCCTCTACATGTGGGTTCTAGGGAACTCAGTGCCTTTATCTGGTGCAGGAGATCCTTCTGTGTATGTGTTGCTTTCATTGGTTAATGAATAAAGAAACTGCCTTAGCCTTTTAATAGGGCAGAACTTAGGTAGGTGGGGGAAACAGAACTGAATGCTGGAAGAAAGCAGAGTCAGAGAGAAGCCATGGATCCTCCACCTGAGATGGACGCTGGTTAGAATCTCTGGTAAGCCACTGCCATGTAGCAATACACAGATTAATGGATATGGGTTAAACTAATATGTAAGAGTTAGCCAATAAGAAGTTAGAACTAATGGCCAAGCAATGTTTTAATTAATACAGTTTCTATGTGGTTATTCTGTGTGGTTATTGGGTGTAAGCTAGCCGGGCAACCGGGACAAACAAAGGACCCTCTCCTTACAACATTTATCTGCTGAGCCATCTCACCAGCCCTCGGCTGGAAGTTTTAGTTGATTTGTAGAGAAATTCACTTTTAAGAATTATGTTTTGTTATTCTTGTTATTACTCTTTTTATTAACTTATTTATTTTTGACAATGTGTCTCTCCAGGATTTCTCATCCATGTCTTGCACTAATTTCCTTTCTTCATTAGAATCCTCCTTTAGACACCACTAATTTTTAAAAATGTTTGTCTGACATTTGAATAATTTCATTACCTTTTGACTGATTATTTAAAAGTTATAGACTTTAGGAGAAGCTGTGTATTCCTTGTGCTTCTAACTTATAAACATATATACTTTTGTGTTTTTTTAGTGGGTATCCTTCTCTTGGGATTTCAATCCCCACCACAAACTAGAGATGAAAATGTAGCAGATAGCACAAATAGCAACAGTTTAAAATCTAACTAGATATTCAAATGCAGAATAAAAAATTGGAGCAGGGAAATTGGGGCAGAAGGATGAGGGAAGAGAAAGGGATGGAATAAGATCAACCAAAACTAATGATATATTATTTTTAAAATGGTAAGAAAACCATATAATAGGAAAGCTAATTTAAAAACTAAATCAAAACAAACAAACAAAAAAACAACCGAGGTGCCTTGTGTGAGAAGATAAATCTACCATAGATTATTAGTGAAAATTCCAGTGCCAAGATGAGCTACCTTCCTATGAGTTGTTGGTCAGCAAAGCCTCTAAGATTTTCCAAACAACACAGACGATTGTTACTGCTGTTGGTTGCCCAGCAGAACTGGATGGTAAGGCCAATTACCAAAGTTACTGGAATATCTGGCCACAGAACATAGAGAAAATAAGCTGGAACTAGGTTGGAAGCTTCCTCCTGATAGCCAACCCTCATGGTGCCAGAAAGTATTTGGCAGACTGCCAAGGGAGAACTGTCTTAGGTGTTGCATGCTATGATACTGACCAGCTGAACAAAATGAGCCCATAAACACAAATCTGTGACAAATTTATCATGGGAGGAACCAACCATCTTCTAATTAGAATTGAGGTCTACTCCACATAGGGAATTCATGTCTGGTACTGCTCAAAAGTCTGTGGCTGGAGAGGTCATAAGCCCTTAGTGGGAAAGTATAGCTGCTGTTTTCCTAAGTAGACATGCTATAACCATCATGTGACTTCCTTAGGCCCATAGATTAGTGTGATGTCACCTTGGTCAGAGGAGAGTCCTTTTCAAGTAGGTGACAGTAAGTGCAGAGACTCTTAATTGATCAAAGTGTTGATGGTAAGTGATGGTTTAACACTCAACCACAAATGGGACATTTTAACAGCCACTCCAAGGCTCAGAGAACACTGCAAAATAAGAGATTAAAAGAATGTGCCAACCAGAGGAAGAAGGGGCACAGTGTGGAATACTGAATTCTAGATCATACATAGAAATCCACATCCAACTACAAGGCTAACCCAAATAATAGTAAAGCTAAATGTATTCTCCTTGATTGGCCTAAAAAGGTAGAAAGCTTCTTTAATGACCAAGGCCCATATCACCCCAAAAGAAGAGTAAACTGGGGGAGGGGGATAATGTGCAAATTCATGTGTTAAGGTCAGAAATTAACATTGGGTGTTTTCTTCAATCATGTTCCTTGTTTTATCTAACTTTCTTAGAGAGTCTCACAGGACCCAAAGCATACCAATTCTGCTAGTCAGCAAGCCAGAAGGATCATCCTATCTCCACTTCCCCTCACCAGTGCTATTCACCTAGTCTCTTTTCCTTGTGTTTTATCAGTTCTTTAACAATTTTATACAATGTATTTTCATCATATTAACCTCCCTCTCAACTCCTCCAAGATCCACCCCTCTTCATTACTCACTTAACACTCTGTCATTTAAAAAAAAATCCACTGAGTCTAATTTATGCTGCCCATATACTCTTGAATGCACTGGAGTGTGGTTGACCTGCAAAAAGGGCCACACAAAGAAAATTGAATTTCCATCTCCTAGAAGCTACCGGTTTGCTAAGAGCTCTTCAGTTAGGGGTTTGAGTTTATCCCCATCTCCCCTGTCTATGCTTTGGTCTGGCTTCAGCTTCTGTCACAAGCACTGCAAGAAGTTCGTATTAAATCTAGATGTCATCCACAATCTCTGGCTCTTAGAATCTTTCTGTTCCCTCTTCTGCAATGAACCCTGAGCCTTGGGAGCGGGGTATGATACCAATATGTCATTTAGGGGTGAGCACTCTACAACCTCATATTTTCTGCACCTTGACCAGTTGTGGTTCTCTGTGCTAATCATGATCTACTGGAAAAAGCAGTTTTCCTGATGTTTAAGAACTACACTAACCTGTGGGTATAACGGCAAGTCTTTAGGACTAAGTTTAATGCTATGCACATTTAAGATGGTAATAGGAGTAGGTTCTCTCCTAGGGCTATTCTGGCCAAGATTCTTGGCCTCGATAATGTTGCTAGGTATGAGTTTCCTAGTGTGCGATGGAGTTTAAATCAATCAGAAAGTGTTTAGTTATTCCATTGATGTTCAAATCACAATTCCACCAGCCCGGCATTACTGTAGCTCACACAGTTCACAGCCAGATGAAACTATGCTTACTTTTCTTCTCCAGGAGTATGCACACATCTCCCAGCACTATGAAAACTGGCCAGTAGGGATAGAGTTTCCAGGTCAGTACCAGTTTGATTTCTCCATCTTCTATGATTCAAGTGTGTGGTATCTTCAGCAATAGAGTCTCATTATCAAATTGTGGCAACCAACAGCATGTAATGTTTGGAGATCTCTGAAACCTCTCTGACCAACAACTTCAAAAGTAGTTACCCATTCCTGACACTGGGTTTGTTACCCTCTGTTGTCTAGTAGGTAGTTTTTATTTTGAGTTGTCTCCTGTATCCCTAGATTCTTCAGGACATAAATCATAAAGGGATTTTTGGATTTTGTCAAAGGCTCCTCTTCATGTAATGACATGATCATGTGATTCCTATCATTGAGTCTACTTATGTAGTGAACTATATTTATTGATTTACATATGTTGAGTTATCCACATTTCTGGAATAAAACTGACTTCACCATGGTGAATGTATAGAAATATAACTTTCTTTCTCCCCTTCCCATTTCCATCCTCCCTCAGCTGTCAAGATCTCCAGCTTACCTGCTCCATTGTTTTCTCCCTCTAACCCTAATGAATTGTCTCTGGGTTCCCACTGGGTTTATTTTATCAAATAAATTTCTAGAATTTAGAAAGACTGCAGTGACAACAGGAAACCCAAGATCCTTCACTAGAACAGTGGTCCTCGACTTTCCTAATGTTGTGATCCTTTAATATAATTCCTTGTGTTGCAGTGTTCCCCCAACCATACACTTATTTTCATTGCTACCTCATAACTGTAATTTTGCTATGGTTATGAATCATAATGTAAGTATCTGTATTTTCCTTTGGTCTTAAGCGACACCTGTGAAAGGGTAGTTTGACCGCCCCCTCCAAAGAGGTCATGATCCACAGGTTGAAAACAGCAGCCCTAGACACACCAGTCTCCCTCCTTCCCAGTTCATAAACACACGTGGGGAATCTCCCTCTTCTCAAAGTCATGCTGCCTCTCCTAATATCACCACCTTCTACTTTCCTCAAATCATGGCCAGCAAATGGAACCAATGTCCAAGTACAGCCAGCATCCTGGGGTTACAGTAACTCTCAGAGTGGTCAGTCACTCAGCTAGGAGGCCTTTGATACTTGAAGATAAAATAATGCAGAGTTTTCTTCTCTTCTTGGTCAAAAGGTTTTACCATATAATTCTAAGATGACCCCATAGCACCAAAGTACAAACCAAGAAGGAGGTGTGATGTAGGAGGGTTTTTCTTTATTTCTGTTGCTTTCATTGGTTAATAAAGAAGCTGTCTTGGCCTGTAGAATAGGACACAGCCCTTAGATGGGCAAAGTAGACAGAACAGAAGGTGGTGGGAGAGAAGGAAGTGTGAGAGATGCCATGATTCTCCTGCACGAGATGGACGTACCTTAGAATCGTCCGGTAAGTCACCACCTCATGGTGACATACATATTTTTATAATGGGTTAGTTTAAGATGTAAGAGTTAGCCAAGAAAAGGCTAGAGCTAATGGGCAAGGCAGTATTTAAATGAATATAATTGTCGTGTGGTTATTTCGGGCATAAGCTAGCTGGTGGCTAGGAGCCAGGCGCTGGGAAAACGGCCCCACTTATCGGCGGCAGTACACAGCCGCCTCCCCTATTACAACAGTGAAACCCCTTTTTACAAAGGAGGTGGGGATCTTCTCCCCTGTCTGCTCCTGTGCAGACGGAGACTTCAAATTGTAGAGATCCATCTTACACTACAGTTTTAAAAATGCCACTTCAGTGTCTGTAGAGCTCAGTAATGCACTCCTTTGTTTTTGATTTAAAGCTCCACTGGCATACTACCTTAGGGTCCAGTTTCTTCTACAAATCTAAACTTCTGTATTCTGCATTTGCCTTATCTCTGTCTACTGTAGCATCCTGACTTCCCATGCCACTTGCCACTCCCTGGAGCCATGCACCCGATGCTGGTGTAGATTCACAGATGTAACAAAGTGCCCAGTGTCTCAAATATGCCATCTTCCCTCTATCTAGATACATCTTCTTTAATACATACAGCCAAGTTAATACAATTTAAGGATTTAAGTAGTCAATATATTTAAAATATGTTATTTAAATGGTAAACACAAACTGAAGTCTGGAAATATAAATGGTATCATTTGTTCGATTTTCTTCTTAAAGAACAATCACAGCACTCAAAGAACTTTGTGAATTTTAATTCCAACATAAAAATTACTGAGAGATGATTTTAACTCATTCATTAAGAATACAATATACTATTATACATTATACTATTTTTCCATTATTACACAAATAGTCAATTGATACAGGACATTTAGGTTATAAAAGGCCAACTTATTTTTAAATGCAAATATAAGTCAGCAATTGAAGTAACAAAACTAAATTTTAATATTTTAAATATTTTTACATAATTTGTCACATAATTGTTAGCATTCTAATTGGGACCAGCCAAGCTATTAATGAATGTCATCTGGACCAATAATAAACAAAAGAGCATGAAAAACATCAGAAACCAGTGTGTGTCACACACATGTATTTATCAATATCACCACTTAACTGCATGCTTGATTTTTCCTCCCATAGAACCCTGGATTCAGGGAACAAAGGTCAAAATGAAAATACCCCGATCTTGCCAAAGTGTCAACTTAACTGTAAATTGTATATAAATATAGTGTATAAATTTCTCTTATTCTATACAAAATCTCAACAAATATTCTCATAATAGGGTGAGGAAATTTGATCTTTCATATTGAAAGTTTTTGCTCTTAAAAAAAATTTAAGTAGAGCTACTTACAGAAGTATGTTCTCAAAATGATAACTGTATTATACTCTACTTCAGTCATTTCCAAATGGACACTTCATCAAAAAAACTCTTACTACAACCAATAAACTTGTTAAATGAACACTGAAAAACTAAAACTTTGGCAAAGCAACTCCAATGAGACTGCAGGCTATTTCAAAATTAAATGCACTTCACAGGAATCCAGATAATTACAGAAGGTGTAAATTACATTCACTGAGTCCAAGTTCAACCCTAAACAGAAAAGTTTCCCTGTTCCTTTATACTATTTAATAAAACAAGTAACCCTTTTTGCCATTTATTTCACAGTAAGGCTGAAACTAATGTAGGGTATATCCATCATTGATCTATATATCGGCAAACACTGATGGAAACAACACTGTTCCCAGGCACAATTTTCTTCATTTTACAGACAACTCTTTACTCTAGACCAACATCTAACTATATTTTGAATAGATCTAAGATCTATATTTCAAAACAAATATAGTATCTGGACAATGGTAGCTCACACCTTTAAGCCCAGAACTCAGAAGGCAGAGAAAGGTGGATCTCTGAGTTTGAGCCCAGCCTGGTCTACAGGCTATATAGAGAAATCTTGTCTCAAAAGAAAACAAAAACCAAAATGACGCAAATGACAAATACACTGCGAAAGTCTGCTTTTCCCAGAGTGGGTGGAAGTGTGCCGTAGGATGCTGTCTAGCAGCCAATCTCTTTCCGCACAAGTACCTGCCAGCATTCCGTCTTCGGAGTCAAAGCCTTCAAGCCCAAACTGGGAGGAAGTTTACATAGTCTTATCAGCTAAAGACAAGTGAATGAGCACCATGGAGCCAGTGGCTAAATTTTAACACTATTCATTAACAGTTCCATCTTCCTGAGCTTGCGTTTGTTCTTTGGCATTGGCTTGGGGTATAATCCGTTTTTCAGAAGGTATTCCTTGCTGAGGCGAATCTGAGCACCATGCTGAAGCTGGAAAGAACATAGCGCTTGAAGAGGGCGAAGCAAAGTCTGTTAAGAAAAAAAAGATACTAAAAACATATTTGTGGCAACATATATTCTATCTATACTTTTCTTTCCAATACAGACATTTAGGTGTCCTTTTTATTATTGCTTTTAACTGTGAAGAGTAATGACTATTCTAACCTTCACAATTATTTCTAATTCAGATTGTAATAAAAGGATTTATAATGATTTTCCATATAGAAAATAGAAGCTGAGTTATGTTTTATATAGTAATTTATTTAGGTAACATAAAAATTTGTCATTATAATCATTTAATCAGTTAACAAGATGATTAAAAGAAACAGATAAATAGGCACATCACATTCGTTAAATTCCAATCACAATTAATGTACCTCACTGACACAAACAATTCTATGACAGCATAGTCTTCCTCACAGTAGTACATGGAAAACAAGATGCAACAGAATCATTTGTGGTATATTTGAAATACTGTAATTTAAACCTTGTCTAAAGAAAATTTTTGCAGGGCCAAGCATAGAACACTCATGTGTTAACTGAATTTACATGTAAGTTAACAGAAATGGTGGATGCTGATACATAACTGGAACACACGTTCTATATAAAGGTATTCAAAATGAAATTGAAGCTAGATCAGATTCTTTGTATATAAGGCTTCTTATCAAAATAATATAAATAACAATAGCAATGGTTTTGGCTGAAAAGGCCATTAAAGAATCACTTTTTTAAAGGAAAAAAATTGGACCAAGCACTTGGGAAGCAAAAACAGGAGGGCCTCTGAGTTCAAGGCTAATCATGCCTACAGACTGAGTGCTAGGACAGCCCGCACTACACAGAGAAACCCTGTCTTGGGGGAAACAAAGGAAAAAAAATTGATAGAAAAATTTCAAACTGTCTGTGTGAAAATTTATTCTCCCACATATACAAAATACATGGTATATTTTTACATATAAAAACAGATAAAGGGGCTTTATTTTACAATGAAGTATTAAATACTTTGGCAGTCTCTGATAATTTCTTCTCCCTACCCAATATT
Organism: Dicrostonyx torquatus; assembly: GCA_028555095.1. Taxonomy (NCBI): domain Eukaryota; kingdom Metazoa; phylum Chordata; class Mammalia; order Rodentia; family Cricetidae; genus Dicrostonyx; species Dicrostonyx torquatus. The sequence continues at coordinate 7,109,389 of JAQHUG010000065.1, forward strand.
TTATCTTATTAATAGAACAAATTGTATTCATAAAGGTACTAGCCCTTCTACTAATAAAGCACTGAGTAATGGCAGGTAAGTGAAAAGCACTTGGGATGGGCTTTTAGAGGCACGCAAAGCCAACATATTTAGGTAGCATAGGTTTTTTTTGCTCTTTTTTGTTCTCTTCAGGACTAATGTCTCTATAACTTCCAGTTACTCTGCTAGGTTTTAGTCACTGCTGAAATTTCCTTCATGGCTAAGGTACTGTCTTGTAACAGTAGCGATACTGGACAATGAGAGAAAGTGGAGGCAGAAAAGAGTGCTCTGTATGTGCATGCACGCACATGAGTGCCTGCATGGTGGCATGTATGATAGAGAAGCTACCAACTCTATTTTTCAACTGTCATCCTACGGCGTTTTTTCTGAGTAATAAATAATGTTCACTTACTTTTCATAATCCATCTTAAATTATTTATTTACTATACTTTTCTTTTGCTATAAATATAGTTTCTAACCTGTCCCCAAAAGTTGAGATATTACTAAGCTCATTGAAATGCTATTCTCTGCTAATAATTATTAGTTATATATGTAATCATTAGAATTTTATAGGAGTTAAATAAAATAATGATTGTAGGTTAAATCTTCATATTCTATAGACATTTCTATCTGTAAGTACCTATTTTATATTCTAAGCAAGTTTAATAAAGTAAACAGAATGTTAGCATATCTCCTCAAATAAAGGCACCAATTCAAACAAGTGATGTTGGTGAAGAATGTTCTCTTAATTAAAAAGAAAAAAATTGGATCAACAGAGAATACAAACTACTTAAAAAAGAAGTAGAGAACACTAAAGAAAAAATATAGCCAAAAAACTCTATTGAGTGCTGTGCTGCTTATATGCAACTTAGCATATTAAAAATGCTGTTTGCAGAGCTTAGTGGGGATATTTAAATAATGTGAAATGGAATGCTAAACCAACACAGTAAAATACCAGAGAGGAGGAAGATTATGAAACTCCATAAATATCTACTGCAGATACACTCCACTTGTCACTTCACTTACACAATTAACAAGTTATGCATGTCTACATTTTCTCAATAAAATCCAACTCTACTTTTAAAACACTATGACTTCCACATACCTCTTGTATGTACTCATTTTTCTCTAAGATGGAAAGAGCAGCAGCAGCACATTCTAAGGTAGAAAGGCACCTGCTAGTTGGTTGCATCCGAATTACATACTGACTACAAATGCTAGTTTTTAACTGCACCTGAAACCAAATGCAAAGTAATAAAATGTAATTTCCATTTTAAATTTAAAATTATGAAACATACATTTTAAATACTACTCACCTTCCTTCAAAGTTTAGAAATATTACATTTATCATTATCTTTATTTACATCCTTTAGCTGTTAGTATTGGTTAGCAGAAGCAAGAGTCTAGCTACAAAAAGATATTTGACAAAAGATACCCAGAATACATTTATATTTCAATATAACAAATGATACCAGTAATAACCTCCAGTGAGGACAAGAGTGAATACACACTTCACGAAAGAAGACATAAGAATAGCAAACAGGTAATTGGCAAAGTTCTCAAATGATCCAATGAGTAGCTTAAATTAAAAAAAAAAAAAAACTAACCTAAGGTTGAGGATACAGCTCAGTGGTAGGGCCCTTGCTGGGCATGCTGGAAGCACCCAATTCAATCCTGAATACTGCCTTCCCTTAATCTACCCACCTCAAATTAACACCATTATATCCAAATATAGAGGCCACAGCCAACAATGAGTGTAACACCTAAACAAGATGTCTCCATTGAATCCCTCCCCTAAGAGCTCAGGAAACCCTGCGGAAGTGAAGGCAGAAAGAGTGGAAGATCCAGATGGGATGGAAGACACCAAGTAAACAAAGCCCTCTAAAACAAGATCCACACACCTATGAACTCACAGTCTGGGGCAGCATGCACAGGGCCTGCATGCGTCTGCACCATTTTTAATTTATATATTCCCCTCTTTTTACCCTAGAGGTTCTTTGTGTGTATATTATGGTTTTAAGTCAAGGGTTTTTTGTTTTGTTTTGTTTTGGTTTTTGGTTTTTTTTGAGACAGGGTTTCTCTGTGGCTTTGGAGCCTGTCCTGGAACTAGCTCTTGTAGACCAGGTTGGTCTCGAACTCACAGAGATCTGCCTGCCTCTGCCTCCCGAGTGCTGGGATTAAAGGCGTGCGCCACCACCGCCCAGCCAGTCAAGGGTTTTTATGGAATTCTTGAGTGTATGAATGAGTAGATCTCTGTGCCCACACATTTCCCTGTGCCTTTTCTTGGGTTCCTTTCCTTCTGCTTGTTTTGCCCTATTCTGATGTGTACCTCTCAGGACAATGAACACTGTACTTAAGGGGTGAAGGCTCCAAGTAGGTACTAGCTTCTTGACTTCTCCATACCCAATGAGTTGTGTAGGTATTGTCTTCAACAATAGGGTCCTATCATCAGTTGCTGGAGAGCAACCAATTGCCTTGCCAATAGCCTAGGTTGTTTGGGGTCCTTTAGCCAACAACTCAACTAGGTAATAACCCATTCCTGGTACTGGGAGCTTCATTTGGGGTGATGAGAGCTGTCCAGTTGGCACTCTATCTTCACTGCTATTTAGTCATTTTGTTTAGATCACCTCATACATGTGTATATTTCAGGAATCATCTATTATATATCAGAAGAAGGTTTTCATAAAATCTCCCTGATGCCCTTAGTTTTAGCTATCCCTCCCTGTAGTCCCTCTTTCACCCCCCTCTTACCTCTCCCTTTCTGTTTGAATCTCCAATTTCAGGCCCCACTACATCCACCTATAAGTAACTATGCTATTTTCTCTTCGTAGGGAAATTCATTCCTCCCTGATAATCCCTTACTCTATTATCTAACCTCTGTGGTTCTATGGATTATAGCTTGTTTTTGAAGACTTAACAGCTAACATCCACATATAAATGAATACATACCATATTTGTGTTTCTGAGTCTGAGTTACCTCACTCAGAATGAGTTTTTCTAGCTCCATTCATTTGCCTGTGAATTTCATGATTTCTTTTTTTAAAAAAATGAATAATATTCCATTATGTAAATATTTTCTCTACCCATTCAGCCACTAACAGATATCTTGGCTGTTTCCAATTTCTGATGATTTTGAATAGAGCATAAATGAATATGGTTGAGCAAGTTAGAGATATCTTTTGGGTATATGCCCAAAAGTGGTATAGCTAGATCTTGAGATAGATCAATTCCTAGCTTCTTGAGGAACCTCCACACTGACTTCCATAGTGACTGTACACATTTGCACTCCTATCAGCAATGAATGAGTGTTCTCCTTACTCTGCATTCTCACCAGCATGTGATGTCATTTTTTTTTGTTTTGTTTTACTTTTGGCCAATTTGATGGGTGTAAGATAAAAATCTTAAAGTAATCTTGATTTACATTTCCTTGATGACTAAGGATATTTGTGTTTCCTCTTTTGAGAAAGAGGTTTATTTTCTTGATGTCCAATTTTTTGAGTTCTTTATATATTTGGGGTATTAGCCCTCTGTCAGATATGTAGTTGGTAAAAATCTCTTCCCATTCTGTAGCCCGCTGCTCTGTCTGAATCATCAATGGCCTTCTGCTGTACTAAAGCTGCTCAGTTTCGTTTATTAATTGTTGTTTTTAGTGTTTGTTCAGAAAGTCTGTTTCTTATTAAAGAACCAAAAGCTACATTAGAATTTTTTTGTACCAATATAAGCTTTTTTGCTTTGTTTTCTGGACAATCCATCTATAAGTCTAGATCAACTGATTATATAATACCAGAGAGCACAGGAAAAAGTTGCACTATAATGAACTTAAATTTCTGTTGAATGTAAATATGTAAGTAAAATAGAAAATGACCAAGTATCCACTAGTCCTAATATATATGACTCTAATACAAGAGGAACTGGAAGTCTAGAGAGATAAGATGACACAAGGACATAGCAACAGCAGCTATTAAGGGTTTATTATTTACTTGATCTTTAGACAGAAAAACAGTTTAAACTAGTATCTGCAAGTCTTAAAACACCTCAAATTCAAAATCCAAAAGTATCATTCAAATCTTACTAGAAAACTTATTTTTAATCTAGCTCTTATACCCAAACTGAGTAAGATTATAGAAATAGAAAATGGTATAACTAAATTCCTCTTAAAATAAAACTAAAATTTTAAAAAAAAAACATAAAATACTGGTGGCAAAGCAGAAGCACATACTCTTCTAAAAAACAAAGACAAAGATGTTTTCATATCTAATTCTCAGTGTCTAGCACATGCATTATAGAACAGTTCTGTGCCCCCAGTTGTTGTATCCAAGGCCTGCTTATAAAAATTTCCCCATTGCTGAGTGGTGCTGGCGCACACCTTTAATCCTAACACATAGGTGGCAGAGGCAGGCACGCAGATCTCTGAGTTTGAGGCCAGCCTGGTCTACAGAATGAGTTCCAGGACAGCCAAAGACACACAATTAAACCCTTCAAAAATGAAATAAAACAAAAAATTTAAATGTCCCTATATTAATTGCTAGGTTCCAAAAATGTATTGTGTCCTTTGCTAATCTCATAACCTCAGAGTAGCCCTCTTCTTGGGTATCAAGTAGGTTCCTTTTTATTTTGTAATTTTATAAATACACACACACACACACACACACACACACACACACACATGGTGTTTGAAAAAGTCATTCAGTGGTAACTGACTACTACATAGCTAATGAAAGTTTAATAATTTTCTTTTCTTCCTTGAAATAATAATATAATTCTATCACTTTCCCATTCCCGTTCCTCCTTCCAAACCCTCCCATGTGTGTTGTACCTTCCTTGTGTGTATTCCTAAATATATAAATACAACTTAACTTACATAAAGTTTGTGTGTGTGTGTGTGTGTGTGTGTGTGTGTGTTCTCGAGCCAACCATTTGGCACTGGATAACCAATTGGTGCGTTCTTCCCTGGGGAAGACTCTCTCCCGGTCTCCCACTCTCAGCATTCCTTAGTTGCCTACAGTTCTTCCCTTAGGTTTGAGGCCTTGTGATACTACCCCCCCACACACACACACATACATGCCCAGTTCACTCTGGGATGCCCATTGATGTTATCCTTCACCTGTTTCTCTGGCTCCTACTATCTTTCCACTCCCATTTCTGCAATGGTCCCTGAGTCTGAGGTGCAGGAGTTATATTACAGGCAGATCAGTTGAGACTGGGCTCCACAACTCTGCATTCTGATGGGTTGTGATTTTTATAATGGTCTCTATCTGTTGCAAAGAGAAGTTGCCTTAATGAGGGGTAAAAACTACACTCATCTGTCAGTTTAAGGACAAATATTTAGAATTTAGATAGAAATTGTGTTGGTTTAGTAAGGTGATGGTTGTAGATTCTCCTCCAAGATCCGCAACTTCCCTACAGTGCTAGTGAAAACTTAAATATATCCCTTTCAATCCTCAAACTATTCACCTCAGACACTTAATACACACTCATTCTTGACCACTTAGAATTTCTGAAATACATTTGGATCTGAACCTGAACTTAAGAATAAATATTCCTTCACTGCTTTCAATCTAAGCTAGAAATACTGATGATCACTTTAAAACAGATGTAACAACACTGATGAGACGTAAAATAGTCTAATTTTATCTCACAGATTCAGACTAAACCTTTAGAAAATGGAAATGGTAAATTTTTAATTTTTCTCATAAATTATAGACTATAACCTATCTACATTTGGTTCAATAAGTCTGAAAAGCAAGAGCTGCTTTTAAGTTGGTTTAGGACATACATACTTAGCAAGAACCTTTAGTAGCCTCACAGCATAATAAAAAGAACCAGTAAAAAGTACATGAAATGCCATGGCTTATACAGGCTGTATTTGTACATGTGCATATATGAATTGCATGTGTGTGTGTGTTCTGAGAGAGAGAAAAATGCTTTAATGTGTTGTATTCTATAGTAAACAATATGAAAGTTATGAGATGTGAAGGCTACTTGCATGTTTATATAACATTTATAATAAAACTCATTAGTAATTTCTAAAAGCAATGAAATACATTTCAATGTTATCTTTCTTCTGAATCAGTTTATCTAAGTATTTTCCATTTGTATTCAGTGTATTTCTCAAATTATATAAAAATTCCCAGTTCTTTTAAAAATTACTAGTGATATGGCAAGGTATTCTTCGAAAGTCAAGTATCCTTAGCCATCTGTTCACAGTCTGCACTCCTCATCTTCTCATAAACAGTTTTATCCACCATGCCCTATAACTGAGGTACATAATCATACCAGCTGCCTAACTATGCCAACCATGCCTGTCATGCAAGCAGCTCCTTTTTCTGAATTAATTGTGTCCACTGGACCAATTTACTACAGTGCATCTCTAGGATGACTCTGCCAACTGTGACAGCTGCTGCATGGAAGTCTACAGTGCATACACTGCTGCGCACAGCTTATTTTCATTGTGGATATGCAAAGCATTTCTGAATAATGTACTCCTCCAAAAATGTACACAGTTAGAGGCTTATGCACCATCAGAAAATAATATGGCTCTCTAAAAGTTACAGTTAATTAAAAACAAATACAAGTAATCTCACATTACTAGACCCTTTCAGGTATAACTGCAATCCACAAAATACATGGAATCAAGGAACTAATATTTAATAAATAAATAAATATTTAATAAAAAATGAGACCAACAAAATGCCTTACTAAGTAATAAATAGAACTTGCTGCCAAGCCTAATAACCTGAGTTCAATCCACAGGACCCCAGGACTTTAGATAGAGAAAAAAAACCCTCCCATATTTTGTCTTCTTATTTATATATACACACAGTGATATACCATGTACACATACATACACACACATGCACACACATTATCCACCAATTTTATATAAACAAGAACACAAAACACTATAGGTCACTGCTAATAAAAAATTTGACATAATATAAACCTTAACAATGGGATAAACTGACCTTCATTAAAATTACAAACTTGTTCTTCAAAATCAATATTAATAAATACAATGAATGAGAATGAAATAAATATTTGTGTTATATAAATCTAACAAAGACTTTGTAGATATATTTAAAAGTCTTGCATCTCAATAATAAAAATTCTCCCCCAAGTTGTGATCATAAGGGGGGGGCACAAATGCAAATTAAACCACAATCAGGTACAAGCTACTGCAGTTACAATAACTAAAATCAAGGGAAAAGTTAAATAAGAAACAAGATCCAGTTTTACGGATTTACTTATCCAAGAAAAATAAAAGCATGTGACCCAAAAGACTTGTAAAAAAATGTTGAAAACACCCTTATTCATTCTTTCTACTCTCTCAGAAACATACTCTCATGCTATCAAACATTCTTTTTCTTACTTTGATCTCTTTTAACTAAACCCTTCAAACTGACTTAAAAACAAGTTTAAACCTCTCCTATTTGAAGAAAATATAAGTAACCCCTCCCCAGTCACACACACAGCAGTCTCAGAATTCTGCCAGCTTCTCCTTCCTCCCTTTTCTCTGCAAACTGTTCATATCAGGGTTCTATGTTAGGTCGAGACCAATGGCCCCGTAAGCCGGATTATCTGGACTCCATCTCTGCACTCCATGAAAACTGCTTACTAAAAGCAACACCACAGCAACTATCATGTCATTATAACTGACGACACTTCTGTCCTCACTTTAACTCATCTAACAGCAGTGGTCAACTGTAATGAAACTCTATTGCTCTGCTGTCAAGACACCAGACCCCCCTGGTTTTCCTCTATCCATCGGGCTACACATTCGGTGTCCTTTACAGTGTATGCTCTCCCCTGCATAAAGCACTTCAATTTCTCAAACTCCAATCTTAAATACTCTTTCTTTCTTTCCTTTTTTTAATTAATTTATTTATTTATTTTGTTAAACTAGGGACCAAACCCAGGGCCTTGTGCTTGCTAGGCAACTACTTACCATTCCACTAAATCTCCAACCACCTCTTTCTTTATTTCAATCCATGTTCTAACTCTGGATAATAATATGCATACCTTCACTTAACTTGCCATCTATGTGGAAATGACTGGCAGGTCTTAGCCTCCCCTACAAACTCAAGATTGAGAATTTATTGCTTTAAAGAGATTCTGAATTATCAGTGTGATTTAAACAAGAACACGACAGAAAACATGAATGAAAACACTATGCGCAAGCAATTCCACATCTAATTAATAGCTTAGGATTACCATAATGAAGCAGCACATATAAATGAAGAGAACATTAAAAATCTCAATGTAAATATACATTAATGCAGAAAATAAAGGGGGGAATGAATGGGTGTGATTTCATTTAAGGTTGAACCCAAAGCAGGTGACCAAAACTTCTTATTCTAAGGTCTTCGGTGGCATCCAAAGAGTGGTCAGGCAAAAATTACCGTAGCTAATAATGAGAACAGGTAAGAAGAGTTAGAGGGAGTTGGTCCACTGTGCTACTTCTGGAACAAGGGGTTGGAGTATCGTGACCGAAAACACTAGTGACTTAAGATAGACTCTAGGTCTCAGTGACATAAGCAGACTGTATACTCAGAATTCAAGGCTAAAATTAATTCATCTAGAAAGACTATTACAAATGAAGGAACCATGAGTGTTCCGGTTCACCTCAGGTCTCCAAACTCCAGTGGAAATGTATAGTACCCTGCTGTTTCAACTAAAACAAAGTAAAGAAGGGGGAAAGCAACAAACAAACAAAACAAACTTACCATCAGGACAGAGATGGACAGATAGCTGTCCCTGAAAACCAAAGAGGCACTTAGGAAAGATCAGAATCAACAGATTTGAAGTCAGAAATCCCTTCTTCTCATATTAGCTTCTTCCTTTCTCAAGCTTAAATATCCAGAATTTCAATTTAAAATGACACAAAACCATTAGTAATTTTATTGGCATCTCTTCCAAATTTATTTAAATAAAATAAAAAATGCATGCAAAATTATTTTCTAAGATGTAATAATACCTCCGTAAAGTTGTCATTTCATTATAAATACTAAAATACAGATACAAGTATTATGTATAAACAAAGCCACACTCCATAGGAGCAATGAATGAATTTATACATGAAAAGATAAAATTATACCTATACTATAAGGCTTGAAGATTCCCCATGCTGTTCAGAGGGAAGGCTACAAGGACTCTCAGGAGCTACAAATGAGTGAGCAAACAAGAAATACTTCTCATCACATGTTGGAAATGTTTCTATATTAACTAAAGTTAACTTTTAGTCATAAAACCCTGTGATATTTTCTAGAAAAAGATTCTTTCCTTCATAGTTATTCTTGCAAACAAAAGTTATGGTGCATATTAGCCCTTAATTCTACATGCTGCCCAGATTTTTATTTCCAAATAAAAATGAACCTGAAAAGGTTGAGATTTAAAAAAATAAAATAGACACTCTATAATGAGTATATAATCAGAACATTGCTTATCCTACAAACACCAGAGCAAGGAGAGAATGTTATATATTATTAAGACAACCAAAAATATGAATAACATGGACACAGGATCATTCAAAGAATGAAAAGATATTCCTTAAGACTTGAAAAAGACAGTTGGGGAAGAAATGAAAGAAATTACTATTAGGTCCAAAAGGGCCCCAAAAAGGCAGTGTCTTAAACAGAGGGTCTCTGACCAGGCAAACAGGATTGTTATTGAGGAAACAGAAGCCTAAAGGTAGGTTTCTATTTATCAGGAAAACCACCACCTCCAACTGTCTCAGGCAAGGGCATGGAGTTCCCAGTTAATCTGAACAGCCTGTGTTAGCTCAAAGACCACAACCCTGCTGACTTTCATATAAAAACTGCTTCCTGGGACTGGAGAGATGGCTCAGTGGTTAAGAACACTGACTGTTCTTCCAGAGGTCCTGAGTTTAATTCGCAGAAACCACATGGTGGCTATAATGAGATCTGGTGCCCTCTTTGGGGGTGCAGGTATGCACACAGGCAGAATGTTGTATACATAATAAATAAATAAATCTTTTAAAAAAAACTGCTTGCTTTTTTGCCATTTTGTTGTTCTCTCTGACCCCCACCTCACCCAAGAGACAGTTTGATCCACCAGTAACCTACCTACAGGGTGGTCCAGTTCGGTGATTTCACTGTGTTCTCACAATAACCAGTTTACATATGGTGTGTGTGTGTGTGTGTGTGTGTGTGTGTGTGCGTGCGTGCGTGCGTGCGTGTGTGTGTGTGTGTGTGTGTGTGTGTGTGTAGGGAATTCAGTACTACATATATCCTTCCTAATAAGAAAAATACAAGGTAATCCAGAATATAAAATAAATGTATAAATGATCTGTCAAGTCAGGGTAATCTGATTTCTTAATCAGCATCTTGGGTGCTAATATCATAAAAGCTACAGATATGCATTCCACCCAACAGTCTGAGTCCACCTTGCAGCTACCCCTGCTAGTGTGCCACACATATTTGCAGAAGCTATGCTGACCCTCTAGTTCAGACCAACCATGTGAAAATCTCGATGTGAGTTCTGTCAACAGCATACTGAACTGTGACTGGATTGAGACACTGTAAAACAGCAGGTACTTTGAGATAAGATGTTTCAGTGAAGTCTACCTACTGTGCAGTGTTCTAAGGGTCCCCACAATCACTCAAAGATTCAGTGGCTTGACAGGAATAAACAACAACAAAAAAACACAGTCAAAACTATGACTAAGAATTATTAAAGCAAAAGCAACAAAAGACCCATGAGGCCTGGTCCCAGTGAAAGCAAACAGGAAGTTCCTAGAGACCTCTCCATTGATAATAGCACAAGTCAAACGTAAATCCTCCAGAGTGAACTGTAACAGTGCATGCAGTACTGGCTGCAGTGTCCACAGTTCCTACTGGAGGCCAGTCAGGCAGGCACCTCCTGCCTCCTCACACATACCAGAATTTCAGACTCCCAGATGAAAACTGGTGCCCATCTGTTAGCACACTGTGTGCACTAGACATCAACACAGTGTGCCACTCATCTCTTAAGAGAAGCGTCCATTAATGCATGTTCTGAGCTTATAACAGTAGCATAATCAAAATGCATTTAGTCCAACTTCAAAAGTCTCTACAGTTTATCACAGTCTCAACAATGTTTTAAAGTCCAAATTCAAAGTCTCTTCTGAGATTCATGAAACCTCTTAACTATAATCCCCTGTAAAATCAAAGTCAAAAAAAACAGATCACATACGTCCAACATATACCTTTCCAAAACATGGGTAGGGGAATGTAATGAGGAAATACTAGACCAAAGCAAGACAGAAAATTGGTGGGCAAACTCCAAACTCTGTATCTCCGTGTCTGATGTCAAAATGTTTACTAGATCTCCAATTCCTTTTAGCTTTGTTGACTGCAACAGACGTCTTTCTATTGGGCTGCGTCTACTCCCTGTTAGCAGCTTTCCTCGGAAATGGCTCTGGAATCTCCAACATCTTGGGGCCTCCAAGACAATCCAGGCTTCAACTTTACATAATGGCCTCTCTAGGCCTCTATTCACAGACACCCCTGACACATGCCTGAACTTAACAGCTTTCCTTAGCATGGAGGCAAATTCTCTTTCTTCTATCCTTAACTTTAAAGCCAAAACCACATGGCCAAAGCTGCCAATTCCTTCTGCTTGCAGGGGCTGGAACACAGCTCTTTTTTTCAATTACATATTCACCAGCTTTTTTTTTTCCCCCCAATGGTTTCCTTCACTGCCTAAGACTGGCTTTCCATGCATTTGCTCTGTAGACCAGGCTGGTCTCAAACTCAAGAAATTTGTCAGCCTCCACCTTCCAAGCGCTGGTACTAAAGGCATGCACCATCACACCTGGCTCTAAGCTTTTCTTTCTTTTTTGGTTTTTCAAGACAGCATTTCTCTGTAGCTTTGGAGCCTGTCCTAGAACATTGTTCCTACTGGTATGGCCCATTAAACAGTGCCTAAAGCATTCCATTGCTTTCCTAAAGAATCAAAACCCAAATTCCTCCAAACAAAAGTTCAGGCCTATCACAACAATACCTCAATTCTTGGTACCAACTATTGTTAGGCTGCCGCAGTGAGGAATGAGTCACAGAGCTCAACAAACCCACATGGAAGTTTATTAGGAAAAGGTGGGGGTAAGAGAGAGGAAGTGTCCATTGACTGAGAAGGGGGCATGGAAAGGGGGTGAACAGGTGGGCAGAGCTTACTAACAAGGGAAAGGTTGGGCATGCATACAGAGCCCTATGCAGCCACGCAATGCATGACGTAGCAATATATGGTCACAGGGCCCCTATGCTGGCTAGGTGTTTGCCTGAATGCTCGTGAGCTGGGTGGGGGTAGGATCAGTATACTGCTAGAATACTAACATCAACTTCTGTCGTAGTTAAGGTTTCAATTGCTGTGAAGAGACACCATGACCAGAGTAATTCTTAAAAGGAAAGCATCTAAATGGATGGCTTACATTTTTCAGAGGTTTAGCCCATTATCACCATGGTGGGACATGGTGGCATGTAGGCAGACATGGTGTTAGAGGAGCTACATCTTGATCCTACATGCAACAAGAAGTGGTCTGTGATACTGGGCATAGCTTGAGCATATATGAGACCTCAAAGCCTGCCTCCACAGTGACACACTTCCTCCAACAAAGCCACACTTCCCAATGATGCCACTCCCTATAAGCTTATGGGGGCCAATTACATTCAAACTATACCAAAGGGGTTAAAAATATATCTCAGTGATTCAAAAGTTGCCTAGCCAGAAGAAGATCTTAGCCTCAATTCCCATTAATGCAAACAAAATAAAAATTAAAGATAACACAAGAAGACCACAGTTTCTCTTCTCATGGATTTAGTAATCTATCAACCAAACAAAAAATACAATAAAACATAAACATAAAGAATGCAAGCGTCCCCCACCCCTCAGACTTTTGGGTCTGTGGTGGCCACAATCACCCAGGAGCCACATCCACTTAATATGAACTGCTACAGCATACGAAGAGGATGAACATACAGATCCCAAAGATCAGGACAACACGATATCCAAGAAGTGCCCCAGTGGGAGCCCATTATCAGTGGTATAGCAAAAGCCAGAACTCAAGCCAGATCAATGAGCACTTGCAAGTAAAGATGAATGAACTAAAGGGTAAACTGTG
>JAQHUG010000065.1:7155415-7166365 GCA_028555095.1 Dicrostonyx torquatus
ATGTACACACACATACATCCTGAAGGGTGAGCATATGTACACACACATACATCCTGAAGGGTGAGCATATGTACACACACATACATCCTTTTTTCTTAATTACTTTGTAACTTAAGAGCTCCTTTTAAATAACACCAGATTTTGAAATAGAATATTACTTGATTGCATAGTCCTTAACTCCATGAGTACTACTAATACTATAAATTATTAATTTGGGACAAATTAACATGGGAATTAATGTAATTCAATGTTCTTTGAAGAAAATGTCTGAGTATAATAAAGGAATTCTTATTTTTCTTAGGGAAAGTAAATCAAATATTTAGTAAGGTCTGATGTGCTTCATTTTTAACTGGTCACTCTTTAAAGATTTAATTAAGATTAAGAGGGAAAATGTTTCTTGGCATACATGATCTTTGCTCAACTTTGAACATATAATTAGCTTACATAACAATGTACAAATCAGCTTTGCTTGTGTATTATGAACAAACTACTCTCAAGAGTAAACACATTTTCTATACAAACATAAAAGTACAAATTAATGATTCTCCTTGGAAATATGATTTTTATATGAACAAAATTTAAATTTTTGAAATACCTAAATTTTTACCCTAAACATTGTTGTCACGAATCTGTTTAATTTTATATTTACAAAAAGGGCTGGAAATGTTTCTCAGATGGTGCATTCCTAAAGCCCTTGGTAAAATCCCCACAACCCATAAGTGGAGCAGGAGACAGGAGGATCAGTGGAAGGGCATGCTAGGCTATACAGAATGCTGGAAAGGAGCTGGGCTACATGACACCATGCTGAAAAGGAGGAGGAGATGGAGAGAAGAGAAAAGATTATTAAGTTAAAATGTATCTGATGCATGTAACTTAGGTGAAATAATTTAGCAATGTAGTACAGTGAAGAATACCAGTGGGGAACAGCAGGATGAACAGAACTGCAGCTCACAGCAGATCAGCTTCTCGAGAGAGTGCTGAGCCATACTGCTAACCCAGGAAGATAAAATACAAAGTCTGAAATCCAGTTCCTACTGAATGCATATTGCTTTTCTATTACTGTAAAGATGGAAAACTGTAGGCCACATAATGGTAGGTGCATCTAGAAAAAAAGATATCCTACAATCGAGATCCATTCTGCGTTTCTACAATCCAACGTCTGGCAAAAAGTCAAAACATGCAAGATAAAATATCCCAGGTGCTCAAGTAGTAAAGGCATCCTACTTTGTCACCTCACCCACGAGGGCTTCCCTAACACCATTTCAACTATTTCCCGCCATCTCGATTCCTTTCCAACACTGCCTGCCCCCTAGTCTGTAGCTCACTTGTTTGCTGGTTTATTATCTGTATCTAGTAAGAAAATGAACTTGCCTCATTGTATTATCAGTGATTAGCAGAGCACTCAGAAAGTAATAAGCAAATGTGTAGGTCTAGAGCTCAGGAGAGAGGCCCAGGGTGGAAAAAACATGATAATCTGCCAGGAAATTGGGTAAATCACCAGTGGGAAGTGGGAAGAGCCTGAAGGAGAAGAGAACATAGACTCAGTACTCTGGAGAAGCGAGGGGATCTCTGCAGGTATCAGGCAGGAGGAAAGCAAAAGAGGTGAGAATAAAAACTTGGTTTAGATCGACTTCAGCAACCTGGATCAAGACTTTGGGGAATCTAAAGCCAGGTGGTTTAGTCCCAAGTTTAAACACACTATAATTTGGGAAAAGGTTTTCTGGTGCAATACAAATCCTGGCATAAGGAAAAAGCATTATTACATCGAAATTTGATTCAGGATACGAGTCATTTCTACCAAGAAGATGGGTTCTAGAGATAGGTTGCCTAGACAGCTTAGGGGCCTAAGGAAGCAGCTGGCCGGGTCTTGGTCATACAAATAGCACAGAGGTCATTTGGGCTATTAACCACATCTGTTCCTGACTGTGGAATCTTGATGGAGCCTCTGGCTAGACAGATAATAATAAGGGTTACTTAAACTATTAGATATCTCTGGTTCTGGTTGTGGGACCTTGGGGAGCCCCCAGCTTTAAGGGTCATTGAGATTGTTAACCACCTCTGGCCCTGGTTGTAGGAGTTTGACCTGGCCTGACCCAAAAGATAACACAGATCACCAGGCTATTAATCACCTCCAATTCCCAGCCTTCTGGATGGAAGAACAAGAACAGTTTTTACATGTTTTTCATTGAGAAGACAATCCCGCATGCTTAACACTGCTGGTTGTCGGCTGAAGGCCCATCATGCTCCCAACAGAGAGGCCCAACATTTAGAGTTTGAGAAGGATAGGCCAAGGAGAGTGGGTCAAAGAAGTCATCTAAATCCAAGGGGTACTAAAAAAAAGAGTGTGTGAAAGAGTGAATACAGAATGTTGCCAGCTGATCTACTATGTAATACGACAAAGAGCCACTGGGTTTTATCTCATGAAGGTTACTGGTGTTATACTGAAAGCCATTTCAGGGCAACTATATGACCTGATGGCTAACTGCAGAGTGATGATAAGTTAGGGAAGTAGAGGCAAGCTTTAGTTGGGATCCAAAAACACATCCTTTCCAAGTGTCCATATGTCAACTTATGGCATTACTGAAGAGGTGGAGATGAGTGGAAGGAAGATAGGTCATCTGGTGGGACATTGGGCATTTGGTCCCTTTCTATAGGCCTCCTCTATTCTGTGCACAATGACCTATGCAGGATCGCAGGCCCAACACAACCAACCAAGCTATGGGCTGCAAACTCTGAAACCCTGACCCCAAATAAATTTTCCCCTTCTAAGCTGAAGACCTCAGGTACTAAAATAAGAGAAGGCTGACCAGTATCTAATGATTAAAAAGGACACCAGAGATGGGTGACAGCTGAAGACCTTTCAGGAACCAGGGACATCAGTGCAAGCGGCAAGGAGTGATGTTTCTTAAATTCAGAGGTTAAATAAGCAGGAGGAACAAATCACACAGCTAAAGCACACCTGAGGCGGCCCCCCAAAGAATAACCAGCTATGTTGTGAGCAGTCAACACGGGTTCTTATTGTCCACCTAAGAAACTCTCCGCATGAGCCTGAAAGTACCCAGCGACGGCGAGACCACGATTTGTTTTTTCCTCACTGCATTTCTAGTACCCAGAACTGCCAGACATGCAGCAGACACACAGAAATTCAGTTAAAAAAAAATCAGAAGGTGTCTCATATAGTTCAGGCTCCCCTACAACTTGCTAGATAGCTGAGAATGACCTTGAATTTCTGACCTTTCTGCCTCCACTTCCCAAGTACTCAGATAACAAACCCGGTTTGCAGTAAACACTGCTAAAATAAATTCAAAATTCTCAAATCCAAGAAGTCGCTTTGTTTATTCTCCTCCTCCGATTCATTTTATGATGGCCAGCCCACTTAAACATCGTTAAGTATTAAGGCCTCGAGAGTTCCTGGTATTAAAGACTCTTAAATTTCTTGGGGAAAAAATAAGCTAACTCTTGCTGGGCTTAGTGGTGCACGCTTTAAACCCTACACTCAGGAGGCAGAGGCAGGCAGATCTACAGTAAGTTCGAGGCCAGCCTGGTCTCTAAAGCGAATTCCAGGACAGCCAGGGCTCTATTACAAAGAGAAACCTGGCCATGAAAACCCAAACAAACAAAGAACTAAGTCTTGCAGAAAGTCAAGTTAAATAATCATCATGACCCTGGGTGAAAGACTTCTTGCAGCGGCAGGCGCGCGGAGTCCGCCTGGTCGGCAGAGGGCGCCGCAGCACCCGGGCCCGCGCTCACCTGCAGCGGCTGCACTCGGGCCTGCGCTCGGCACGCTCCACCGGCAGTTCCCACAGCCCGTCGGCGCCCGCGCCGTCCCGCTCTGCGCCCGCGGGAGCCGCCACCGGCGCTGCGCTGCCTTCCGGCCGCTCCTCTTCGTCCGGCGTCTGCGACCCCGAGGCCCCAGGAGGCCGAGACACCGACGCCCCGAACGTGCGCGCCTCTTCCTGCGGCTCCATGGCTGGTGTTGCAGGCCGGCCGTCGCATTGAGGGAGCGCCGCCGCTGGGGGGCGCCACGCGCTGAAGAAAGCGATGCGCGCCACGCACGCACGACACGTAAGGGGCGGGCCTCAGAGGTGCCGTGAGGTCCCGCCCCGTTGCAGAAAGGGAGGAGCCCATTGGTCAGTGCGGGGGTGCCTCCCACAAATAGGTAGGAAGGAAGGCGGGGCAATGTGGCTATGCTAGTAAGTATAGGTTTACTGGAACAGGTAAAGGAGCCATCGCCAGAAGCCACCCAGACCTCGAACCTCAGCGCCTTTCTCTGTATTTAAAGGATAACGTGAAATTCCAGGCAGCAGTGCCGGATTCTAGGACGTGTGCGCGCTCAACCCTGCGGCAGCTCGCGCCCTTAATGGCCAAAAGCTGCAAAGGAGCTGTTGGAACCGCTGAAAACTGGTCCAGGGACTGCCCCAGTATGAACTCAGAACTCCTGTGTCCCGTGCCTTAATCACATTTGACACCATATGATCCCAGTGCTGTGTTTACCCAAACTGCCTGGAACAGAACGATGGTTACAATACACATTGTGTGGTTGAGAAAACACTACACACATGCACTACCTTAACGAAGGTCTCATAACTCTAGATGACAGCAGAAAGCCGGATAGCTCAGCTTTTAAAAGCTGTAACAGAGGTAGAAACGTTGCTTGCAGAAAATGAGTGATTGTATTTCTTAATGCTTATGAATGTTAATTCAAACTGTACATTTAAATAGAAGACGAGGTTTTTACCAGTCCTCTGAGGTGTTTTGCAGTAACGGCTGCCTTGATGCTCTCCTTCTGACATAATAGACGAGACTTAGCTGGGAACAGTAAAAACAAATCAATTCTGTATCTCCTATCATTTATTTTAGCGTTAGATTTTCCAATCACCTTAAAAATCAAATTGAGTAATATACAGGACTGTACTTTAAGGTACTCTTAATTCTTTTCATCCTGAAGACAGTATCTTTCTTTTATTTGGGGATAACCTGAAAAGAAGGGGACAGTCCACCTGGTGAATGGATGTAGTGTTGAAAAAAAACTGGCACATTTGTGTTAAAATTGGGACATGAATGAAACTCAGCAACTGTGGGAAGGAAGATGAATCAGAAAACAAAGAATTCCTGGCTGCAGGTATAGATCGGAAGATCAGCTATTTCTAACTGCCTAATTAAATTCCCTACTGACTAAGTTTAAACCAAAGGATGTTCTGACTCTCTCATTTCAGGGCGGGGAAAGCACTGGCAGGTGGGGTAAGGTTTTTCTGCTGATCTTGCAGCAAATGAGTGCTAACAGCCACTGGTTTTCTCAATAAACCCACACCTGGTCGCTGGCTCTCACCTTCGAAGGATGCAGAATCCAGCCCTTCATCTGTGTCACCACCTCTGCCCCATTCAGGTCTCCATGTTTCTTGCTCAGTTTATTACCATTGCCACCAACGAGTCCTGCTTCATCTCTATATTTGGAAGGAAATTCTCTGCAAGTCCATTTTCCCAGAAGGTGACTAGAATAAAAACTTAAATAGTTACAAACAAGCACATAAACCTCTCAGGGGCTGACACCGTGTTAGCAGACACGTGTCCTTTGCATGGGCTAGACCTGGGATTCCTCGGCAACACTTTGAAACAAAACAAGCTAACTACTAAATCTTTTCCATGAGAGGGGATGCAATCAAAAACAGTTATCTGATGCCTTCAGGGAAGTGCCCGTCTTTTCAAACCCTGACCTGGAGCACCTTGAGGAAACCCATGTGTGTAGTTACCACCGTGGAGCACACAAAGGTAACACAAGTCTAGCAGTAACCTGCTTGGAAAAGGCTAGGACCTAAGGAACAAAGTGGTTGTTTGAATGAGAATGGCCCCCAGAGGCTCATGGATTTAAATGCTTAGGCATCAGGGAATGGCACTACTTGAGAAGGATTGGCATGAATGACCTCGTTGGAGAAGGTGTGGCCTTGCTGGAGAAAGCCCACTAAGCACAGGCTTTGAGGTTTCTAAAGTCCACACCCGGCTCCCTGTCTTCCTTCCTGAGGCCAGGGTCAGGATCAGCACTCTTGGCTACTACTCCACACCCAGCTCCTTGTCTTCCTTCCTGAGGCCAGGGTCAGGATCAGCACTCTTGGCTACTACTCCACACCCGGCTCCCTGTCTTCCTTCCTGAGGCCAGGGTCAGGATCAGCACTCTTGGCTACTGCTCCACACCCTGCTCCCTGTCTTCCTTCCTGAGGCCAGGGTCAGGATCAGCACTCTTGGCTACTACTCCACACCCGGCTCCTTGTCTTCCTTCCTGAGGCCAGGGTCAGGATCAGCACTCTCAGCTACTGCTCCAGTGCCATGGATGCAGCAGCCCTGCTTCCTGCCATGCTGATAACGGACTGAACCTTTGAAACTGCAAGCAAGGTTTCCTTCCTTTTTAAGAGCCATGGTGTCTCTTCACCGCAATAGAACAGTAACTAAGGCAGGAAATAAAATGTCTTTTAAAGAGAAACAATTTACTAGGGGCAGGATAATGCAGTTAGGTGTTCATTAGGCAGATAACCAGGATTTTATATTTCTTTTCTTCACAAGTTTCTATGGTAGGGCCTATTTAAGGTGAGAGGAAGAGGGGACCATGTCAAGCAAGGGCCTCAGTAATGCCAAATATGACATACCCTGCCGATGCAGCAGAAGGAGGGGCCAACAGAGGATGAGCTTTGATTCAAATAAAATAAAGGCAGAACATTTTGTTTCTACTGCTACTGCCACAAATGTGGTGGTTTAGTAAAACACGTCTGTATTCTCCTGAACATCCCTAGGTCAGAGCTTTGACATGGCTTTCACGCCAGGCTGCACTTCTTCGGAGGCTCTAAGATGGGGTGTGTTTCTTGCTGTGGGTTGTTGGCAGGATTCAGTTCCTTGTGGTTATTTCCTTGCAGTGTTATCAGCTGGGCCCAGCTTCTAGAAGTTACTCGCATGGTTGGCTCAAAGCCCCCCTTCCTCCATCTTAAAAGCCAGTAACTGTGGGCTGGTTCTTTTTCATCGTTCTAACTTTCCCTGCCTCTTCTGGAACTTCCCTCTCTGAAAAACCCTCTGCCTTTCTTCACCACTTCTTCAACTCCAATAACCCAGGGAAATTTTGCTGTATTGAATTCAATTGGCAAATTTGATTCCTTTCAAAATGTAATGTTACATGCATAAACATGGCAAAGGCAAAATGTAATAGGAGTCAAATGTTTTTACCCTATATATGGTCACCAAATTTAGTAGTTTCATATTCATACAAACTGCATGTGAAAAAAGAAATATAGGGGCTGGAGAGATAGCTCAGTGGTTAAGAGTGGTTACTCTCCATAATCCATCTAATAAATGTTTAACTTTAATATCTGTCTGGTTTCATGTTCCAGCAGCCGCCATTGCAGATCTGACCATGCGGTCTCGATCCGGTCTTGACTCTGGGGACCCGTTACCGGGGACCCCCATTGAAAATTAATCATAACACACACGACAGCTCAAAACTGTCTGTAACTCCAGTTCCAGGGATCTAGCACCCTCACATGGACATGCATGCAGACAAAACAGCAATGCACATAAAATAAAAATAAATAAATAAATCATTTTTTAAAAACATTTAGATGACATACAGTTACTGTCAAGATACCATGCTTTCCACGTGGCTTACAAGCACTGTACACAAGAACTATGAAAACAGTATTCTAAGAAGAACATGGAACATGCATAAAGACACCAGAGCTAATAATCCTCTAAGCAGTACCAGTATTATACCAAGAGGACAATTCCAGTTGATTCCATCCTGATGCCCTTTCCATATTACACATGTGGAAGATGGTTCCTGTCAATTCCACCCTTTCCTGCTGACTGCACTTTCCTTGGTTCCCTGATGCCCTTTCCATAAGAAATAGTTCCGATCTTTGCTGTGTGAATTAGCAATGAGTACAGTGATGCTTACATTTCTGTAGCTTCCTTAAGTCCTTCTGCTATGACTGTGTTGACGAATTGATCCTAAGTAACCTAGGCAATGATAGAGAGACGGTCCTCTTTTTCTTTTTTTCTAATATTTATTTATTTATTATGTATACAATATTCTGTCTGTGTATATGCCTGCAGGCCAGAAGAGGGCACCAGACCTCATTACAGATGGTTGTGAGCTACTATGTGGTTGCTGGGAATTGAACTCAGGACCTTTGGAAGAGCAGGCAATGCTCTTAACCACTAAGCCATCTCTCCAGCCTGGTCCTCTTTTTCTTAAACCCCAAATTCCCTGACACTTTATTTCCTGTAGTCTACGGTTGCTCTTGTTTTCTCAGAGTAAGGACTTCCTGCACAGCTTCATGTGTTTTACCCAAAGTGTCACCAAGATCCAACAGTCCATTTCCTCCTGAGTTACACCACTGCTATCAAGATTCTCTTTTGCCCTAAGTTTCTGATACTCCCTCTGTGGAGGTAGATATTGTCAACAGATCCACAATCACCTAGGAGACAAATGTGTGGGCACCTGGGTCTGGTATTATCGACCAGCTTACATGAGGCAGAGAGACCTGCACAAAATACAGATGGTGCCATGCCTTGGACTGAGATGCTGAACTGAATGAAAAGGAGAACGGGAGCTGAGCACAATCATTCGTCTCTCTATGTCCTGTGTCTGAAATGTGTCCATTGGTCACCCTGTCATCCCAATGACGAGCTGTATGTTCACGCTGTGAGCCACAGTAAACTCGTCCTGAAGTTGCCCTTGTTAGATAATTTTTGGTCACAGCGATGAGAAAGGTCAACCAACAAGCTCTATACAGAACGGCCCCATTCCTCTGCTTGATTTTCCTCATAGGTCTGCTCCAATTTCCTGCCTGTGTGATTTTGCTCTAAAGTTTATTGGAAATTCTGTGCTACAGTCACTTGGAAATTTAATGCGTTTTGCTCACAGATGTAATTTTAAACATTTGCCTACAGGATTTCGTGTATCCTATATGCTTGGATTTATGGGGAAGCATATTTATTTGCTTGAAGAGTTCTCATTTTGTTTGTTTGATTGCTTAATCAATTAGTCTTATAACAATAGAAGTATGTTTTTCTATCTTGAAGTAACTATCTTTGAGTGAATAGCTTAATATTTAACTATTAAATATGTAACTATTTACATGAAATAAAAGTCGATTGTGTCATTACAAACAGCTTCTCTTAGACTGCGGTGGGAAATGAAATGCAGTCTAACATAGGACATTTCCAGTCTAGTTTCCTTTGGGATCACTTGAGAGTCCCAGAGCCTGTAGGCATCAGCACTCCCAGGAATTCTGCCTCCAGTTGGAAGTGGGGACACTGTTCTTAGCTGTTGCATTTGCAGAAAGGTTGGCACCATGCAGGAAGTTTGCACTGCCCAGCTTCAAACCTGCAAGGTTTTCACTGTACCAGCCTGTCTCGGGGTGATTCTAATCCTCTGCAAGGCATTCATAATTATTCAGTATATCTTAAGTCCTAACCTGATTAAATAGAATCTGCCACTCCTTATGTGATCCAGGGCAGCATGAAGGCTGTGAACTATTGGAATTTACTTACCGTAACCAGGCTTTTCTTGCCGGAAAAGAACTGAGGTTTCATTCCAAAAAAAGAAAAAAAAAAGTGTATTGGTCTTGGGTCTCTAGCTTCTGAAGGCAATAGTTATTGCTTCAGGCTAGTAGATGAAAGCTTCCTTGTTGTCTTGCTTGCTTGCTTATTTTCTGAGACAGAATTGTCCTGTGTAGCCAAGGCTACCCAGGAGCTGAGATCCTAGTTATAGCCTCCACTCCTACCTTATATGTTGTGTTTTGTCTTTGCTTGTGTTTGAAAACACCACCATGGGGAATTTTATCAGAGTAGAAATCACTTACCAGAATCTCTTCTTTCTCTCATTTTCAGAGCACAGAAAGTGTCAATGCATTTGGCTTAACTGAACAGGACAAGTTCACTGATATGCTAAAATTTTGGTACAAGATCCATAATATAATTATCTAAAAAGACTATAAAAAAGACGTGCTTTTTCTATAATATATCTGTTTCATGCCAAACTGTTTATGTATGCGTGAGTGGAAATAACAAAGTCTAGAAAGAAAGCGGGTCAGCTCTTCTCAACAGCTCATGTGAGACTTCACACTTAGAGTCTATCTCTACTGTGTTGGCTGCTTTTATGATAACCTGACACAACCTAGAGTCATTTGGGAAAAGGGAACGTCAACTGAGAAAATGCCTCCATCATATGGGCCTATAGGCAAGTCTGTAGAGCATTCTCTTGATTGTTGAGTGATGTGGGAGGACCTAGCCAGCCCATTGTGGGTGGTGCAGTCCCTGGGAAGTTGGGCCTTGGATTTATAAGAAATCAAGCTGAGCAAGCCAGCGGTAAAAACCAAGTAAGCAATGTTAGCCCATGATCTCTACTTTAGTTCCTGCCCTGATTTCTTTCAAAGAAGTGTACAATGAAATAAACCCTCCCCTCCCCTAGCTGCTTTTGGTCAGCATGTTTTATCACAGTAATAGAACCCTAAGTAAGACATTTCCTAAACTTCAAAATATTATACAAACCTGAAAGTGGAAGGGATTCATCACATACAATAAATCCGTAAATATCACCATGGAAACACAAGAACCATGAAAAAAAAAAGCTCTTAACTTTCCTGTAACTGATCAAAAGCTATCAAAGTAGATGAAAGGCCGAATCAAGAATTGAGGAATTAATTATTTTCATGATCAGCAACTTCAAAGAGAATACAAGCTAGGTGAATTACTATGAAACACTAATTCAAGCAAGACAGAGATCTGTGCAAAGGAACAAACAAATGCTGGACATAAAATTTCAATGTTTAAAGAAAAATAAACCTTAGTTGAGGGATTAGACAATGGCTTGGAAGCAAAGAACATGGGCCACACTGAACCTGGACCCAGGTGGGTCTCAGCCATCAGAGAAGCTTCCTCCTGCAGTCTATGGGAACTAAAACAGAA
>JAQHUG010000065.1:7175921-7193596 GCA_028555095.1 Dicrostonyx torquatus
AAACAAACAAACAAACAAAATATCCTAAGACAATATAGTACAAAGAACAGAAGATTGTTAGTATATAGAATCAAAACTAATCCATAGTTCTCCTCCCAAATTAGAAAATCAGTTTCAGTTAGCTGTATTATTTTACTTGTTAAAGACCATAAAATCAAAAAATAAGATTAAGGCATATTGTGAACACTAAAATCTAACTAGGTAAGATCTGTATTCTGGAGCTGGAGAGATGGCTCAGTGGTTAAGAGCACTGACTGCTCTTCCAGAGGTCCTGAGTTCAATTCCCAGCAACCACATGGTGACTCACCACCACCTGTAATGAGATCTGGCGCCCTCTTCTGGCCTGCAGGCATACAGACAGACAGAACACTGTATACATAACAAATAAATATTTTTTTTTTAAAAAAAGATCTGTATTCTGATTCCCAACCAAAAATTAAGATATCAGTAGTCTAATAGCCTACTGTAAATAACTGGTGATCTCTGGCTGTGTGCAGTCCCATCCTGCTCACGTCTCAGGGTGCAATCAGATCACACAGAGCTATGCTCCAGGTGAGGATTGCCTTCTCTGATCTTCACTCCTCTCTGTGACAAAGGGAGGATGGACTTCAGAAACAGAAGGCAGGGTCTGGAATAGGAGGCTAAATGTTGGGTTTTGATGACAGTCACATAGCAACATATTTGTTAGTGCTTGTGTGTAGTTAGTTTATGGCTTAGTGCTTCCCACTGGAGAAAATGCACCATAGGTGTGTTAGTGGTTGTGGTTGTTCCAGAGACTGGCCTCTACCGGTGAGAAAACAGAGTTCCCGGCCCCATTTAGCTCATTCACAGAACCCAGAGAGGACTAGAATCATTTATTGGACAATGTAGCTTGTTTGTTTTTAAATTTTTAACTTGCTGTTTCTTTTTTAGTTTTCTTCATTTTGAGAATTTCATGCATGTACAAAACAAAATATGATCATATGCACCCTCTTTCCCCATCCAAATCCTCTCACATACCACCATCATGTGTGCCCTCCAATGTCATATTTTTTTAATAAAACCCACTAAGTTCAGTTAATGCTGACTTGTATGCATGGGTGTGTGACCATCCAGCGGAGAAGGAGAATCCTCGTGGTTGCCATATCACCAACAGAGAATGATTATCCCTCCCCCACCAATTATCCACTACCAATAACATCTTGTCTTTAAACATTCATTAAAACAAGTGGCAAAGCCTGAACTTTATTCCACATCTTTTTAAATCTTTCAATCCAGGTAGCAATTAGAGAGTAGCCCTTGGTGAGTGACATAGTCCATGCAAGCAGAAATATTTCCTGTGACCTATCTGGAAATTCAGTTGTTCAAATGCTGAAGTCAAATGGGTAAATTCTTTCAAGTGAAGGAGTTTTACACGACACTCTAGACATAGCTAGGGGCTTGATAAAGATGTCTCTGCCTGGTAGGGGAAGGGTACTCCGGAGAACCAGCAAAGGAACACCCCAAATCTTATTTGATTAAATTCATCGTGTGAATTAAAGAACAATTCCGTAAGCAAGACTGTACACAATAGTGCTTGCTATTATTCACCCAAAAGAGCACTTTATGAGGATTTCTATATAGACAAACATGAGAGATCAAAGAACATTTCCACTCCAAGAGTTACGTCTGTTAACAATTCATGATGTTCATAAAGTTGTGTGTAGGAAGCCCACTGTTAATGCTTTGAAAATAACTGCCCTGTACATTTTAAACTTTCCAATTAACTTTTAAAATATTCATTTTTGGTTGTTTTTTTGTATTATTGAAATGATAATCTAATTAGGTTGTTCAAGCTTGTGTCAAACTCATGAGCTCAAGTGATCCCACCGCTTCTGCCTCTTGAGCGTAGTTCATGTTTTAAAAGACTTCCTTGTTTCCAATATAGAGTCTCTTTTACTGCTGTATTTGTCTTTTATCTCTATATTAGGCTTAGGAAAAAGACGTACATTTTCCTCAGTCTTTAAAATGACTAAGAGATGTTTTGCTATATTTTAAGCTTATATTAAATTCTTTGATCTGAGAATCCTACTATTTTTATTTTTTACCTATGTACTAAATTCAAAAAAAAATCCTTTTTGCCTAAGATCAAAATTAAGATTTCATGTTCATTTATTCCCACATTTGCTCCTGTGGTGAGCATGTGGGTCAAATGACACATTGCTAAAGTGCATGATTCATGAAAGCCACTTAATGACAAGACATTTGCCCTGAAAACACGTCTGTCGTTCCCTCACCCCATTCCTTCTAGCTTGCTTTCTTTTCTCTTTCTCCATTTAACTGTATACCTACAATTTACTCACAAATAAAACTATTGTCAACAACATAGTTCTATTTTTATAAAGAACTGAGACAGGGACTAGAAGTATGATGAAGTAAATTTTTCTTACTGAATATGTACTGGGTTTCATTTTCCGTATGTAGTTTATGATTCTGTGATTGCAATATTATGCTTTTACCTTGCTGTACTGGCTGATTTTGTGTGACACAAACTAAAGTCACGGAGAGGAAGGAGCCTCAGTAGAGGAAATGTCTCGATGAGTGATCAATGGGAGAAGGCCCAGCCTGTGGCACGTGGTGCCACCACTGGTGCTGGTGCCATGAGAAGCAAACCAGTAAGCAACACCGCTCCATGGCTTCTGCATCAGCTCCCGCCTCCAGGATCCTGCCCTGTTTTGAGTTCCTGTCCTGACTTCCTTCAAAATGAACAGTCATATGGAAGTATAAACCAAATAAACACTCTTCTCCCTAACTTGCTTTTTGGTCATGGTGTTTGGTGGCAGCAATAGCAACCCTAACTCAGACATTTGCATGTTGGTGGCTGTTATAAGAGAATTGATACTAATTGGGACAGGTAGGGAGGTGAGTAGCAGTGTGACTTACTCTGGGTTTCCCCAAAAAATATATATCATGAGACAAGCCTCTAAAGTACAGGCACAGAAGATTAAGTTGTGTGGGGTTGAGACTCTGTCCTGTCACATGACTCTGGAAGTGGCATGGAATGTGTAGCTGAGTAAATTCTCCTTGGAGACAGAGCTGTCCTTGAGGGAGAAGAGAGAAATGTGTCATGAAGGAGGATAAGACAAAGCCCTTTGCTTTTTATTGAAATTATTCTTACTGTTGTTTTGCTTTGCTTTTTGAAATAGGGTTTCTATGTGTAGCTCTGGCTGTCCTGGAACTCAGTTTGTAGACCAGGCTGGCTTCCAATTCACAGAGATCCTTCTTCCCAGTGCTGGGATTAAAGACGTGCACCACCGCTGCCTGACTTGACTGAAATTATTAGCATTCACATGAACTCATAGTTTTAAGTGTTTTATATACTAAAATATTCACAGCAATAGTTGGCTATTGGAAGTGTAGGTAGTGGGAGACTGAGGGTTTTCTTTGTAAAGTCAATTCTACAGGACAGTGTAATGCATTGTAGTATCCTTTTATTAATTAATATAAAGGGTGATATAAACTGTATAAAAGTTGAAATATATAATTTATAATAATAAAAAATAATAGTTCTCCTGAAAAATAGGAGAAAGTCATATTGTTTGTAACCACAAGGATGCCAAGTAAAATAAACCAGATAGAAAAAGAAAAATAGCACAAAATCTCACCTGTATGTAGGATCTAAAAAAAAATTAAAATACATAGCAACAAATGAATGTTGTTTACCATGGACATAGTGGAGAAGAAAGGGAAGAGATGGTGTCTTTGTTAAGAGTTTCTATTGCTGTGAGGAGACACCATGATGGCAAATCTTATAAAGGAGAACATTTACTTGTGGCTGGCTTCCAAGTTTAGAGGTATGGTCCATTATCAATATGGTGGGAAGCACTAGGCAGACATGGTCCTAAAGAAGGAGGCGAGAGTTCTGCATCTGGATCTTCAGGCAGCAAGAAGAGAGAAAAACACTGGGCCTGGCTTCAGCATTTGAAAGCTCAAAACCCATACCTCAGTAGCATACGTCTTCAAATAAGGCCACACCTACTCAAGACTGCATGTCCTAGTTCTTTCAAAAAGTGCCACTCTTATGAGCCTATGGAGGCAGTTCTCATTCAAACTCCCATGAATGGGTCAAAAAGCATGAAATTACAGTTATATAGGATAAGTGTAAAGAGCTAATGTGCACCATCATTATATAATATATAGCATAAAGGACACACCTGGCTTCACATTTCTTCATTATAGAGCCATAGAAATAAAAACAACATGACACTGGCCCAAAAAGAGGCATGTAGAACAATGGGATAAAGTGGAAACTTAGTCATAAATCCATGCAGTTACAGCCACGTGATTTTTGATTAAGATGCCAAATGAATTCACTATAGAAATGAGCGTCTATAACAAATGATGCTGGGGAAGTCCAATGTTTACATGGAAAAGACTGGAATTAGAGCCATAGCTCTCATCTTGCGTGAACGTCAAAGCCAAGTGGATCAAAAATCATAATCCAGGATTGGAAGCTGTGAAACTGCTAAAGGAAAAGTAAGAGAAACCTCTGAAGACATAAGAAAAGGTTTTCTAAGGACGACTCCAGTAACTCGGGAAATACACAAAAAATGGTACTTTGTGAAATTAAAAGACTTCTTATGGAAAAAATTAACCAAGTGACAGGCAGCCTACCAAATAAGAGAAAATCTTTCCAGTTACACATCTGACAGGATTAATATCTAGACTATTCAAAGAACTCAAAATATCAAACTCAAAAAGAAAGTAATCTATCAAAAATGGATTAAGAAGCTGTGCAGAATTCCCAAATGAATAAATATAAAGGAACAATAGATATTTTTAAGTGTTTAACTTCCCTATCCATCAGGGAAATGCAATTCAAACTATGATATCCCATTTAACTCCTGCCAAAGTAGCTATCTATCATCAAGAAAGCAAACAACACTGGAGAGAGTATGGGAAAGAGAAACACTTACCCACTGTCACTGAGAGTCGAAGTTAGTGCAGCCTCTATGGAAATCAGTATGGAAATTCCTCAGACCTAGAAACAGAAGTGCCATATGATTCAGCTATACCACTCCTGGGTAAATGCCCAAAGGACTCTATACTGTACTATAGAAATTTCTGCACATCCATATTCACTGTGGCTCTATCCACAATGTAAAGGAAATGGAATCAGCCTAGATGCCCATCAGCAGATGACTGGATAATGAAAATGTACTAGTCCACAATGAAATTACATTTAGCAGAGAGAATTAAATTAGGCAATTTTCAGAAAAGAAAATGATGGAACTGGAAAATGCTATATTAAGTGAAGTAAACCAGGCTCAGAAAAAGACATGTCCTCTCCCTTGTGGATCTTTGCATCTACTTTTTATGAGTGCATATCTAGTCAGAGTGAGTCTATGTAGAGCCCAGGAAACTAGGAAGGAAGGGCCCCACATGGGCGAGGGAGCAACTTTAAGACAGAGAGGCAGGGAGAGGAATAGAACATGTGCCGTGAAAATGAAAGGGAGATTATTGAGGGTTTAGAGGGGATGGGGCCAGGAAGATGATGGAAGGGAGGCGCAGGTGGGTCAGCCAACTCCTGGCAGTAGGTACTATAATTTCATAAGGGAATCTGCTATTCTGTGTGCTAATTTTTAAAATGGTACCGGTGATGTGCAACCTTTGCTCAATTTTGACGTGTAAGTTTGAGAATGACCTCTCCACTTTCCTTTCAGGTCTATATAAGTAAAAGGTGTTCTGTTTTCTTATTTAGAGGCAGAGAGTTAAACAGTAATGTTTTTAATTTAAAGAGTACAATGCCTCTCCCATCACCTCCACCTTTGCATTCATGGAAGCCTCTTCTAGATAAGGCAGATAAAATGTGGCAGATCTGCACCATCTTGGATCTTGCAGGGTGTATATAGCATAGAACCTCCTAGCGGCTCTCTAGCGATATATTACAAGAACGAGGATAAATACAAGCACAGCAAGCCTTTATTATTAGACCTTTTAAATTTCAGTGTTAACTCTCACCACATGATAGCCATCCTATCGTAATAAGTGTATTAATTCTAATTATATGGCTTCAAATATGCAACCTTTTTACAACTCAGTTTTTGCGTGAGAAAAAAGGAATGATAGCACATATGATGATAAATATTAATAAGATGGTGGATAAACTGACTCATTTTCAACAGCATGTTTCTGTAGCATGATTTAAATAATGCACAATTAATAAAATGATGACCCATGAATAATAATGAAGTTGAGATGGCAAAAAAAAAAAACAACCAGGTGAATGTCATCTGAAGGATGACACCTGAGATTGTCCTCTGGCCTTCGCAGGCATATGTACACACAGGATTACTCTCCCACACAGGATCACACACAAACAAACCCATAACGCTATCTACAAGTAACTAAAACAATGCAATGCTGGACCATAACATCTGTATCTGTTATAGGTACAATATGCTTAATAATAATGCCCCCAAAAGGAAGAGGGAGAGGAAATTGGTCTACATTAAGAGCAACATTTCTATCAGTTCTCCTACTGAAATTTAGTGTAAGTCTGAAACTAATGCTGACAAACTAAGATGTGTATGGCAATCTCTAGAGTAATCACCAAGAAAATACAGGAAAAGAAAAGAAAGAAGATTACCAAAATAAAACTCTGTAAAATGTTGCTATTTCAGTGTATTCTCTTTGTCATAGCTAACTTCAACCACTACTCATAGAGTCACCTAGGAAGAAGAAACCTCAGCTGAAGAACTGCCTAGATCAGACTGGCCTGCGGTCATGTGTGAGGCGTTTTCTTAACTTCTAATTGATGTAGAAGAGCCCAGGTCACTGTGGGAAGTACTATCCATAGGCGGGTGGGCCAGAAGAGAAGAGAGCTAAATGTGAACCACGGGGCAAACCAGTAAACAGAGTTCTCCCACGGTCTCTCTTTCAGTTCTGCCTTGAGGTTCCTGCTCTGGCTTTGCTCAGTGATGAGACTGTCACTTGGAAGTGCAAAATGAAGTAGACCCTTTCCTTTCCTGGCTTTTATCACGACAACATAAAAGCAAATTAGAACATTTTCAAAGTTGATGTTGGCATTTAAATCCTACTGTGTTGGTCTTAAGAGGTGGGGTGCATTTTTTTTTAAAATAAATTAGTGTCTTACTAAAGGGCTAGAAGAAACCGACATAAGCCTTTTTGCCTATCTGCCTCCTGTCATGTGACAATAGTGTGCCCTTTACAAGCGGCAGCAGGATGTTTCTAGAAACAAAGTGAGTTGATTTATAGGTAGTTAACAGTTGCTGTGGGAGAGACAGACATTTTCTTCAGTGTTAAAGTTACTGATGACCATCTGTACTCCTTTAAGTAGTCTTAATGAAATTCCTTGGTTCACACATATACACACACTCGCACGCACACACACACACACACACACACACACACACACACACACACACACAAAGACACAAAGTAGGAGGAGGACTTTCTGGGAAGCAGGGAATGATAGGACAAGACAGCAATGAGGAATGAATCTGATGTTAAATGAGAATATATTGTATGCTTGTGTCAAAATGCCATAATGAACCCATATGTGTGTGTGTGTGTCTGTGTGTGTGTGTGTGTGTGTGTTAACAAATCACTTGTAAGGCAAAGAGTCTATTACAGAAGGCAATGAAGAAATGTGTGGCTACTTGTATGGCCACCAAAATGTGTGTCAGTTGTTCAGTCTGCTGAGAGCGCTATATTTCTGCAATAATACATAAAAATTAACTGCTGAGTCAATTTAACACAAGAAAGTAGAAGCTGAACAGGTGCAGGAAACCTTTCCCACAAGAGTGAAACCAAGTGTGGTCATGGTGAAGCATCACCGAAGGTTTAGAAGAGGACCATCCGTTTAAATAATCTCAGAAGACCAGTGAGATGGTTGCGGTACACATTCTAGCTGAGAGCAACAGTGCTGGGCAGTGACTGTGAAATGAATCACAAACATGAAGGCCACCCGCGTAGACTATGACGACGTCAGCATTCACTCCAGACAGCACTTTTCAAAGATCAGTGTTGTTACTGAAGAAAATCCTGATTAGAGCGGGAGGAGGGGGGCTGAGCCACCATTACCCAGAGCCACAGCCAGCTCTCCCCGAGGAGAAAGGGGGCTGAGCCACCATTACCCAGGGCCACAGCCAGCTCTCCCCCGAGAAGGAGGGGGGCTGAGCCACTATTACCCAGGGCCACAGCCAGCTTTCCCCCGAGGCTGTGGAATGCCTAGATTAACTACACTACACACAAAGTGACTCTGATTGGGAGTTGGGGTGTGATCAAACTGGGAGGAGAAATTGGGGTCAAAGCAGCTAACAACCAAAGAACTTCAAGAGAAGACTCAAACAGCGGTCAAGCTTTTCTAGGAATGCGGACCACATTCCACTGACAGAGTTGTTTGATTAGTGGGACACCTGATAGGGATGGAGAATGTATCACAGTCATCCTTTTCTCTACCTGAGCCATTGCAGAGGGCAACCAGAGTCTTGTAAACCCAGGATAAAACTATTATGACAGATTTTTTGAAATGATGCTTGATGACTGCCATGGTGTCTACATGGAGTTTGCCATGTAGAGGTGTCTTTGACAGGAGGCTTTCTAGTTGAAGTTGTCCTCCCACACTTCCTTCTAGCAGAGTCTGAGCTCATACCAAAGACCACCACCTCCTCCTGGTCAAGGTGGTCAGGATGGGGGCAGAGCTCACGCTCTTTCCTCACAACCACTACCATGAGGAGATCATATGACAGCTAAAGAGGAAGACATGGAGGTCATCATGATGGCATGATTGCTGTCCATAGTGTTCATTCTGAAACTGCAACAGCCACATGGAGGCCATGAGCATGGCAGGCGACTTATGAGCCACACATGGTTTCAGATGTGATTACTCCTATGTAGAAAAGAATGGTTTACATGATGACTTTGATAGATACATGATTAATTACTCATAATTATTCTTAAACATTTGGCAAGAGTACTGGTTATCAAGTTTAACAAATTCATCATGAGTTGGGAGATTCCATCAAAATCAATGATTAAGTAGAGAGAGCCAAAGGTGGGATCATTACCAATAAAGGAACATAAGACTAGGGCCAGATACAGAACACAGAATAGTGTTGTTGTGTGTCAGTGTGAATCTGTATCCCAAATGGTTTCTCTAAGGCTAACAGAACTCTGAAGGAGTCCTGCCTCCCCAACCCTACTTACTCTTTAAAAAGCCAACATTTGGAGAGCAAGATGACTCCGCAGGTTAAGTTGCCTGCCGCTGAGCCCAGTGTCCTGAACTGGATCCCAGGGTTCCATATCCACCCTGTGTGTGTATTTGTGAGTCTCTCTCTCTCTCTCTCTCCTCTTCTCTTCTTTCCTTCTCCTCCCTCTTTTTCCTCTCCCCCCTCACACACACACACACACACATAATCTTTTAAAAAGAAAATAAAATTCACCATTCCTCTGCTTTATAGCTGCTGGCATGTGAGGTACAGTGAGATCCTTCCTGACCATCAGATGAGACACTTGCAGTTCTTCACCAACAGGGTTAGGGTGGAATAGGGCATGAAAAAATCTAGTGTTCAAATTTTGAAGCAACAGTAGGAGTGGATTTTACTTTCTGTTCATTGGTGGGTTTTCAAAATATTCCCCCTCAGTATCTCATTGGGCCCCTAAACAAAGAACTATAGGCAACTAAGGAAAGTTGAGAGTGGGGTGTCATCCTAGAGATGATATTGATATGATATACAGAGATGATATCCATCCTAGAGATGGATAACCCCAAACTGGTTATCCAATACCAATTGGTCATCCCTGAAATCATATACATACAAATAATACTAAATTACCTGAATAAGTTATGTATGTGGGGGGAGGGGTAGCAATAATAACAAAGAAACAGAGGCTATGAGTTGACAGGTAAAGAAGTACATGGGAAGGGTTGAAAGAAGGAAATGGAAAGGGGAAATCATAAATTATATCTTAATTTCAAAATTGTTTTTCATAATCAAAAATTCCCCTCACAGGCTGGGAAATGGTGGTATATGCCTTTAATCTCAGCACTTGGGAGCTAGAGGCAGGCAGATTTCTGTGAGTTTGAGGCCAGCCTGGTTTACAGAGTGAGTTCCAAGATAGGCAGGACTGTTTCACAGAGAAACCCAGTCTCAAAAAAGAAATTCCCTTACATGACCACTGCAAACATATTAAGTTATGATCACTGTAAACAACTGGACTGGGAAAGATAAAACAATAGTTCACATATTCCTAGAATTTGCTGAAAGCACTATTCAGAATGTATTTCACGCACCTAAAATCAATAAATAGTCACACTGAGTAAGCACCAGTTCAATCCAAAATGCTTCATCAAACTTCATCAAATATCTGAAAACACCTCATTTCCACATAAAATCGTATTCAGGGAGTAGGTATTAATTAGGTTGACACGATGCAATTCACAATAGCATGTTAGAAGAATTAATTTACAAGCTCAAGAATATTGCTCAAAGGAAAAAAAAGTGCTTGCCTGACATGCACAAGGCCTGAGTTCAATGCCTAACATGAAGGGGGGGATTATACACACACATACAAGTTAACTTATCAATTATAGACAATACTATATTGAGTGTCTGATGAAAATGACATTGGTTTAGACTTGGGGATGTAACTCAGTGATAGAAAACTTACCTGATTTGTGGAAAGTCCTGACTTTATTCCCCAGTGCTGCAATAATAATAAAAGTGAATTTAAGTAGGGGGTACATCTTAGTAGAAATACTTATGTAGCATGTTGAAGGCCCTACGGTTGATTATCAGCACCATAAAGACAGCAAAGCACACCACTGGATCTATTTTCTTTTTCAGCAATTGCATAGTCACTAGCTTAGAAAAAATAAAAAAACAAAGGTCATTATAAAAGTAAAATGCTTAAATAACATGGGCAATAAATCCTTCTAAAGCATCCAATGAGAAGTGTGGAGAGAGAGGTGAGTTATGGCTCTTAGGGCTAGGTCTGAACTGTCTCCCATTCTTTATAGAGTATATAAGCCTTCCACAGATAGCATAGTGACAAAGGTTAAAGTTGAAGTCTAAGCAAGAAGGCTCAACCCATAAGGTGCCCTGTGTCAATAATGCATACCTTTTCTAGTGGAGAGATTCAGGGACAAGAATACCTGGTCAAAGTGATAACTATCCAATCAGAACATGTAAGGCTTAATTTGTGTTCACTGCGTAGAGGACACATGATATCAGAATAGGAATCCTCATAGGAGTGCATATGAGCTAAGTAAAATAATATACATGTACAAAAAATAATAACTAAACCCATTCATTTGTATACTAACTGAAAAGAAAATGTACAGTCCACTGTAATCTTAACCTCATATAGAAGAGTAGGGAGTCAACAGGAGATGGAGATGGTTGAATCAAGACCCTATAAATACATATATACAGACTTAGGACACCAGAATATTAGTTACATCTTGTATTTTTAATGTAATGAATTTTATATCTCTGTAGAGCCCCAGGAATAGCAGTGACCTCTTGGTCATCCCAAACTGTTCTTTTGTTTAACGCATTCTTGTACTACCTATTAAGCACCTCTCCATACTTAATGCCTCTAACATTTCATCAGTCTCATTTATTTTATTTCTATTACAGGAGAGTTGAATATTCTCAAGCACTACTATAAGGGCACATTCTGCTCTCCAAGAACATGGTACAATTCTTCAAGAATTATTCCCCATTTCTGAACAGTTTATCCCTAATTACCTTCTACATTTGTTGTTATTGCAAATAGAGTGAATGAGTTTTTCATAATAAATTTATTAACATCCTTTCACCCTATTCAGACCATGTATTATAAATCAATATATATGACTTGTAGAGTCAGATTTAATCTTGAGCTTTCCAGCCTCTAAAGTTGATAGTATCTTTTTGTTGTTGTTTGGTTGGTTTGGTTTGGTTTCTTGAGATAGGGTCTCACTATGTAGCTCTGGTTATCTGGAACTCACTGTACATATATCAGGCTGACCTCAAACTCAGAGAGACCTGCCTATCTCTTCATTACGAGGACTGAGATAAAGATATGTCCCACAACTTCCAGCTGTATTTTCATCTTAAAACTAAAAGTAGTAACACTTTCCAGTAAAAATAAAGAAAAGAATGGAAGAAAATACTTGTAAATAGCATACCTGATAACTGACTTGATTCTAGACCATATAAAGTCTAGGCCATATAAAATCGTTGAATTTTTGTAGAATAAATAGTGAAATTTCCAAATAGGCAAAGTGTATGAATAGACATGCCACTGAATGAGATTTACAAGTGATAAGCACATGAAAACATTCTTAATGTCACTAGTCACCAGGAAAATACTAATTTGAACCATGGTGAAATACCACTTTATATTCATAAGAATGACTATAATTTTTAAAAAGACAAAGTAACAATTGTTGGTCAAGAAATCACAATTTTCATTCATTACTGTTGAGGAAGTACTGTTGAATGCCTTTGGGAAATCTTTGGCAGTTTCTTAAAATGTTAAACACGGAGTTGATATATGACCCAACAAATCCAATCATATTTACCCAAGAGATTTCCCAAGCAATATGAAAACAGATACCCACACAAAAATTTGTTCAACAATGTTCACAGCAGGGTTATTTAACACATAGAACATTGGAAAAAAAACATTGTTCAGCTGATAAACAGACAAGCGAGCCAAGGTATATAGTCATACAATAGGGTATTTATTATTCATCAATACAAGGAAAAAGTACTGACACAAGTTCCAACATGAATGAACCTTGAAAACACTATGCTAAATAAAAGAAGCCAGTAAATAAAAAAAAAAGTCACATATTGTTTGATCCTGTTTACGTGAAATATCAGGAAAGGCAAATCTACATACAGTATAAGACAGAAAGTGAATTAGTGACATTATTATTAACAAATCATCCTAGGCATCTTTCTTACTGAGTTTTTCCTATTTTATTATCTCAATCAGAAGTAACAAAAAGGGCTGGAGAGATGGCTCAGCAGTTAAGAGCATTGCCTGCTCTTCCAAAGGTCCTGAGTTCAATTCCCAGCAACTACATGGTAGTTCACAACCATCTGTAATGGGGTCTGTTGCCCTCTTCTGGCCTGCAGGCATACACACAGACAGAATATTGTATACATAATAAATAAATAAATATTTTTTAAAAAAGAAGTAACAAAAAAAATCCAAGTATAGTAAGCATCAGCTTCCAAACAAAACTGTTTTAATTGGCATTTCATCAATGTTTTAGAATTATTATTATGAATTATTATAATCTTTTTCTGTGTAATTAATATTTTTCTTATTAATTAATTATTTTTATGTACCAGTCCTAGTTCCCCCTTCTTCCTCTCCTCAAGCTCCCCCAGCTCACCACCTTGTCCACTCCTCAGAGAGGTTAAGGCTTCCTCTGGGAAGTCAACTAAATCTATCCCATCACCTTGTTGAGGCAAGACCAAGCCCGTCATCTCGCCGCCCACCCCAACCCCAAACCTAGGTTGAGCAAGGTATCTCTCCATCATTAATGCGTGAAGTCAGTTCATGCATTAAGATTATATCTTAGTCCCAGTACCAGTGAGTGACTCTACATACTGCCCAAGCCATACCATTGTCACCTGCATTCATGGGGCCTAGTTCGGTCCTATGCAGGTCCCCAGTTGTCAGTCTGGAGCCACTAGCTCAGGTCAGCTGTTCTTATGGGTTTCCCCATCATGGTATTTATTCCTTTGTTTATATTACTGCTCCTTCCTCTCTTCAATTGTACTCCAGGAGTGTGGCCCAGTAGTTAGTTGTGAATCTCTGCGTCTGCTTCCATCTGTTTCTGATGAGGGCTCTAGCTTCACTGGGGTTGTGGACTGTAGTCTGGTTATCCCTTGCTTTATGATTGATATCCATTTATGAGTGAATACATATTACATTTGTCTTTCTGGGTTACCTCACTCAGGATGTTTTTTTCCAGTTCCATTCATTTGCCTGCAAATTTCAAAATGTCATTATTTTTTAACACTGAGTAGTACTCCACCGTGCAAATGTACCACATTTTCTTTATCCATTTTTAACTTGAGGGGCATCTAGGTTGTTTCCAGGTCTGGCTATTACAAATAATGCTGCTATGAGCATAGTTGAGCAAATGTCCCTGTGGTATGAGTGTGCCTCCTTTGGGTACATGCCCAAAAGTGGTATTGCTGGGTCTTGAGGTAGACTGATTTCTAATTTTCTGAGATATTGTCATACTGATTTCCACAACCATTGTACAAGTTTGTACTCCCACCAGCAATGGAGGCCTGTTTCCCTTATTCCATATCCTCTCCAGCATAAGCTGTTCCCACTGTTTTTATCTTAGCCATTCTGATAGGTTTAGTATGGTATCTCAGGGTTCTTTGGATTTGCATTTCTCTGATGGCTAAGGATGTTGAGCATTTCCTTAAGTGTCTTTCCTTTGGTCATTTGAGATTCTTCTGTTGCAAATTCTCAGTTTAGATCTGTACTCCATTTTTTATTTTGTTTTCTTTTGGTTTGGCTTTGATTTGGTTTTTTGAGACATGGTTTCTCTGTGTAACAGCTCTTGCTGTCCTGGAACTTGCACTATAGACCAGGCAGGCCTCAAACTCACAGAGATCTGCCTGCCTCTGCCTTCCAAGTGCTGGGATTAAAGGTGTGCACTACCACTGCCCAGCTAGATCTGTACTCCATTTTTTAATTGGATTATTTCATAGTTTGATCACTAGATTCTTGAGTCCTTTGTATATTTTGGAGACATATACTCCTCTGCCAGATGTGGGGTTGGTCAAGATCTTTTCTCTTTCTGTAGGCAGCCATTTTGTCTTGTTGACCATGTCCTTTTAATTACAGAACTTTCCCAGTTTTAGGAGGACACATTTATTAATTGTTGCTCTCAGTGTCTGTGCTACTGGTATTAAATTTAGGAAGTGGTCTCCTGTGCCAATGTGTTCAAGGTTATATCCCATTCTCTCTTCTATAAGGTTCAGTGTGGTTAAATTTATGTTGAGGTCTTTGATCCATTTGGATTTGAGTTTTGTACATGGCAACAGATATGGATCTATTTCCACTCTTCTACATGTCA
This sequence comes from Dicrostonyx torquatus, assembly GCA_028555095.1. Classification (NCBI taxonomy): domain Eukaryota; kingdom Metazoa; phylum Chordata; class Mammalia; order Rodentia; family Cricetidae; genus Dicrostonyx; species Dicrostonyx torquatus. Next base: position 7,191,010 of record JAQHUG010000065.1, read on the forward strand.
ACATCCAGTTATGCCAGCGCCATTTGTTGAACATGCCTTCTTTTTTCCATTTTATATTTTTAACTTTTTTGTCAAAAATCAGGTGTTAATGGATGTGTCACTTCATATCAGGGTCCTTGGATCCATTTCACCTGTTTATTTTTATGCCAATATCAAGCTGTTTTCAATACTGTAGCTCTATAATAGTGTTTGAAGTTATGGAGGGTGATGCCTCCAGATGTTCTTTTACTGTATAGGATTGTTTTGGATGTTCTGAGTTTTTTTTTCCATATGAAATTTAGTATTGTTCTTTCAAGGTCTGTGAAAATTCATATAGGAATGTTGATGGGTATTGTACTGAATCTGTAGACTGCTTTTGGTAAGATTGCCATTTTTACTATGTTAATTCTACCTACCCAAGAGCCTGGAAGATCTTTCTATTTTCTGATATCATCTTCTATTTTTTCAAAGACTTAAAGTTCTTGTTATACAGGTCATTTACTTGCTTGGTTAGAGTTACCCCCAAGATATTTTTTGTTGTTTTGTGGCTATTGTGACGGGTGATACTACTCTGATTTCTTTCTCAGTCCATTTATCATTTGTATATAGGAGGGCTACTGATTTTTTTAGTTAATCTTGTATCCTGCCACATAATTGAAGGTGTTTATCAGCTTGCCTCCAATTTAGACTCTATCACAGATACATACATATGTTGTTCCCCATCTAATAAGAGGAAAGAAGAATTAAAGAGAATTTAACCTCTGTAAGCTAAAGTCAATCCTAAAACCAGGTCTATATCATTCCTATGTCCTACTTGCCACTCTATGCAGCTACAAAATTAATCTTTTAGAATAAATAATATATGTGGTTCTGTCTGCCTCTAGTTAAATGGCCCAGAACAGTATGCTTTTGTGATTGGGTATCTGGTTTTTCTCTGCTGAAGACATATGTACCAGAACCATCTCCCTTCCTAGACAATAGGACTCTTTACATCCCAGCTTTGTTCCTTTCCAATAGAACCTGTTGCTCATGTCCTGGTTAGCTTTGTCCTTTAAAAGAGGCAGAAGTGATTTTCTTGGGATCACTTCATTCGCCTTGCCAATAATTGGTTTAGTTAAAGGCATATAAATTAGGTGTAGTCAATGAAATGTGTCAGGAACCTGTACAGGCTTCTCTGACCCAATAAAAGTAAAGGGAGTTGGGGGGAGGGCCTTGGGCTTCCCACAGGGCAGGGTATCCTGCCCCCTCTTAAGGAAGCAGGGGGATGGAGGTGGGGTATTGGGGGACAAGGGGAGTAAATGTAAATTTTTCTTTTAACAATTAAAAAAAAGAAAAAAAAGAAAAGGAGATGACTGCTTTTTTTAACCTGATGACAAACATCCTATAATCAGAGGGAAATAAACTTCAGGCCAAGAAACAAGAAATAAAAGATGACAGGGAGAAAAAAAACTAGAGAAGAGCCTGGAGGAGTAACTAGTATTACAATAGAAAACTATGGGTTTGATGTTTATCAATGCAGAAAGAAGAAAAATCTTGAGGCATTGGTGAAACAATGATGAATTCATTATACCTTCCCTAAAAGGCACAGCCTAAATCATGCCGGTAGTGCTTTTGTCTTGCTTTGGTCTTATATATTCTATATAATGCACTGAATATCATGCAATGTCTTACATGCCTTCTAGCAGGTGAAAAATACTTGAAAAACAAAATCATTGTTAAATGAATTATACTTTTTTGTTTATACTTTCTGAAGTTTATTTGGGGGAAAATCCTATAGTTAGACTACTCAGATCTTTAAAAATACATTAGGATTTAACTTCTTTATGGCAATAGGGAAACAGCAACTAGGATTTCAAGTTATACTGGAGTTTACATCTTCCATTGTGGCACCATTGTGGTCCATGTTTGGTGGCAACTGGAAAGAGTGGTTAGCTGGGAATGAGTGGCCACATAGCAATGATCAAGATCCTAAACTCTCAGGATTTTGCATATAGGGTCTTTATATTTTAAAAAGTATAAAAATGAGATTTTTAATATTTAAAAACTAGGAGAAAAGATTCTGCTTTATGCGTTGAAAAACCAGATTAAAATCAAAAAGTTAAACATACAAAAAGAAAGGAAAAAAAGGCAGGAAGGAGGGAGTGGGGAGGGAGGGAGGGAGAAAAGAAGGGAGCAGGAGGAAAAGCAGCTATGAATGAGCTAATGGTTCAGAGGTTTGTTACTGGGTCAATTCTTCAGAACACTGAAAAAAAATTCTTTTGTCCTCTAAATGTATTTTCCACAGAGGCAAGTGGCTTAAATGTTCTCTGTTCTCCTGAACTTCCCCTACTATGCCAATATGGTACTACTTGAGAGATAAACTATACTCAAGCCTGGTAGCCAGACACAGGTAATTTGGACAGAACTTGTTGTAACTAGGGGAGAGGTATGGGTTATAATCCCCAGCCGCCAGCCACTGGCCTGCTCAGCCACTGGCCGCCTGCACCCGAAATAACCACATGAGAACGGCATTCATTCAAACTCTGCCTGGCCCATTATCTCTAGCCTCTTCTTGGCTAGCCCTCACCTCATAAACTAACCCATTATAAAAGTCTGTAAGTCACCATGT
>JAQHUG010000065.1:7251817-7273349 GCA_028555095.1 Dicrostonyx torquatus
CTCTCTCTCTCTCTCTCTCTCTCTCTCTCTCTCTCTCTCTCTCTCTCTCTCTCTCTCTCTCTCAACGGTAAATCAGGTATAACACAGGGCCTCACCCAAACACACTCTCTCTAAGCTCCAATGTGAAATCATTTGGGGGCAGGATAGAAAAACAGGAACATTTGAGGTGATAGGAGAAGGGAGAAGAGCCCTTCATGAAACCTACTTCTAGCAAAGAATCAAGAATTCTAGCACAATTAACAATTGTTCAAGACCTTTATCTTTTTCCAGTTTTAAACCTCTAGGAATCTCACTCAAAACCCACTTACAGGGAAATAAATTCATGTACTAAACCCTTTGTGAAACTTCTGGCTTTATCCTTTCAGAGTCCAGTTCCTTTGAAGTTATCTTCAGGGATGCCTTCTAATCTCTCTTATCAAAAGAAAGAGAAAAGGTTTGTTAGCAACCTTTTTTTTTCTTTTTTTTTTGGGGGGGGGGTTTGAGCTTTGGAGCCTGTCCTGGAACTAGCTCTTGTAGACCAGGCTGGTCTCAAACTCACAGAGATCTGCCTGCTGAGATTAAAGGCGTGCGCTGCCACCGCCCGGCATGCAACCTTTTGAGGTGTAACTTGTGAGTCTCCAACACTTGGGTGTGTTTTCTTTCTGAATGCTGCTCTGTTAACACTCGCACTTAGACCTATATGAAAATATTTTTATTAAACCCCACCTGTGCTTCATGAACTGGAAAGTCCTGAAATTCTTTTCTGCACCCAAGCTCCAAATTCCGGTTTGGCTTGAAGTTTGTAAACTAGGCAAACTCCTTAGGCAGCCGAGAATGTCAGCGTTGAGCTGTGTGTCTGACCTCTCACCTCTGTCGATATTACTGCAGCAAAGTTCATTATTATACTCATCCATTTGAAACTTTTCTAGAACACTTTGGATTAAGCTTGTGCCAGTCATTTGCGATACAGAGGAACAGAACAGTCTGTCCCTACGAGGGGAAGCCATTTGAGGAGACTTTTGTTAATAATAATATGAAACTGGTGTCAAAATATAATGAGCAAATGTCACCACTGGTGCCTGACAGTTCATTTTGGGATTCTTGGGTTCTCTTTCCAAAACAAAGCAGGACTGGTGGGTCATTATTATCGGCACTATTGTAAAATAATGTTGTCTATATTAAAAATACATCAATTAGTATTACTGATGAACTTAAACCTTTCTAAATTATCTTGTTTAATGACTCGGAAAGGCGCAGTAATAACCGCGACAAGGCTAAAAGGTTCCAGTGGTCACTTTTACAGTCTCACGGGGTGCCTGTGGGGAGCGGTGCATCTTGGGACTTGTAGTCGTCCCAGGTCAAGGAAACGACAACTCCTGTTGAACTTTCTGTCCCAGCAGTCAGGTTGAGCCCTCATCAAAAGCACAGCTAGGTAAGTCTCGGCTCTGACTGCGCAAGGCTCAGGACGCCAAAGGCTCAAAGGGATCCTAGGCTCCTTCACAAGCCTCAAAGAGATTGGCCTCTCCTCAGCATGGGGCGGGGCTCTAGGTACTTTCGTGTCTTGGGATTGGCTAACTCTGGCTATAGAAGGCGTTGCCACTGCGTGTGCAGTGGGGCCCTCGGGAATTGCAGAGGGAAGTCTCGCGATACTTTGGTTCAGAGGCTGGAGCCGCGTCGCGAGCGGTGGCAGCTGGAGAGGGTGGCGGGCGCGCGGCCGGGAAGGCGGCGCTGGTCTGGTGGGGGCAGTTCGTGCCGCGGGGCCTCTTGGCCTGCGAGTGCCGCTGACCCGGCTCCGGCGTTGCGAGCGGACAGCGAGGCTCCCCGGGGAGCTCCGGGCCGGGGCGGATCGGTGAGCGGTGGCCGCGGTTCACCTGGGCGGCGGTGACAGGTGCAGAGCTGCGCGGCGCCGCCCCCGCTCCCCCTGCCCGGCCCGCCCCCTTCAGGCCTCTGCTGCCCGGCTCGGGATGAGCCGCGGGCCCCGACCGAGCGTCTGCGGCTTCGGGCACCCGGCACCGCCGCCGTTCTTCCGCGGCCGCCGCCCCTAGGGGGAAGGCGCAGGGAGGTGGCTGAGCCCGGGCATGAGCTGACTGCGGCGTCTGCTGCGGGACTGGGACGCCGCCATGAACCTGCACCAGGTGCTGACCGGCGCCGTGAACCCCGGCGACCACTGCTTCTCGGTGGGCAGCGTCGGCGAGCAGCGCTTCACGGTGAGTGCGGGAGAGACAGGGAGGGAGGGAGGCCTTCGCTCTGGTTAGCGTGCTTTCGGGCTTTCAGAAATGGTAGTCCGACCCCCTCGGGCCAAAGTAGCTCTTCCAAAATGATAGTTGAATCACGAGGTGTGGGTTGGATTGGGGGGGGGGCTTTTGGTCTTTTTCGCTGCCTAGCGAGAATTGTCGAATGAGTTTAGATTCAGTCGTTGGGATATGTTTCATTTTTTTCCCAGTTTTAAGTTTTAAGTTTTAAAACAGTTACTGATTATTAAACCGGCGCAAATAGCAGTGTAATGAAAACAGCGCCTATTTGTTTTCCTCAAATTTCGCCGACTAATAACTTTGCAAAGAAACTATTCTTCCTTCATTCCTATCATCCTTTGAGTTGCAGAAGCAGCGGCCTTGTACTTCTTGAAAAGTTTTGAGGGTGTTCGAGGTAATGCTGACAGTTTCACCATTGTAGTTGTATCCCCTGTTTGCCAAGGGCAGGTTAAGATTTAGCCAAAGTGACTTGCTCTTCTTTGCCTTTTCCAGTTATTAGAACGAAGATGATCGGTCTCACATTTCTGGCTTTATCGATATAAATGACATTTCTATCGTAGTTTAGCTTTTCTAGTAATTTCAAGTCATAACTCAGTAGTGGACTTGAGATCTTTAGTCTGACTATAGCTGTAGTGCTGATGACTTTTGCCGCAACTTTGTGATTAAATGTAAAATTCAATTTTGTATAACTAAAACAAACAGCTTAATAGATGCCCCAGGCTTAGAAATCATAATTTCCCGGGTGTGTGTGTGTGTGTGTGTGTGTTGTGTGTGTGTGTGTGTGTGTGTGTGTGTGTGTGTGTTGGACTAAGTAATACTCAGCATTTAACGTGATTTAGTCATGTAATGCTTAAACTCTACTTTTAGAGTTGTGTCAACTAAGTTCGCTGCTTTCGGATAGAGACCATGACTTCCCACTGTAGTGACACATGATGCCAGTAGTTGTAAAGATTCTCCTTTGCGCTGTTTGCCGAGGGGAAGTGAGGGGAGGGGGAAGTCTTAGCACTTGTCACCCCTCAGCTGACATTGCTATCTGTTCTTAAGGGAAGGAAGTACAACTTCCTTGGAAGTACATACTTCCAAGGTGGGAGAGTATAGAATAGAGAAGAATCGCATTGTCTGCCATCCCTTAAGCTTTATGAGGGCTTTCTCCAAGGCAAATGCTCTCAACTTCTGTTTTTCCCAAAGGATGCTCTCAACTTGTAAAGGAAGGCGTTCTGAATGTACACAAGGCCGTGTGGGTACTTCAGAGAATGTTTAATATGACTGTTCATTTTTACACCTACATGTATTCCTCTGTAAAACCTTGGCCAGTCGCTTCCATGTTGCTTTTCAGGAGCTAAGAAATGAATCTTATACTGTCATGTAACTTGTCGCCCAGTTCTGTTTTTAAAGTCAGTTTTTCCTAAAGCAAGTGTTGATGACCTTCCTCAAGCTGGTTGCAGATTGCTTTCAGATAAGCAATACAAATAAGTTACATACACATTTATTCACACATTAGAGAGTAAACACATTAATTTGGTATAAAAATCCCAGCTCTCTTTTATTTTAGAGTCGTGTTTTCCTGCAGCCAGTTGTAGTTCCATTTCAGCAAGTTTCTTGCCCTTAGTTTCCTGAATAAATTAGTACATCTTATATTTCTTTGTCTTGAAATTGCCCGTTTTTCTCCTTGTTTATGAACAGTCTATTGTTTTCTCCCTCGAGATTTGTTTTTAACGTCTTTTGCTTGAATGGGATTGAAGGCTCTGAGGATCAAATCATAGGCCTCTGGCATTTTAGTCAAGCATTCCTCCAAGCTCACCCCCCCAACTTTTGAGTTCTTTTTTTTTTTTTTTTTTTTTTTAGAAGAAGAGCAAAATATTAACGATAGATTATATGCGAAGACTAAAAATCCCTCTGAGTTGCAGTTGTACTTGAGGTGGGGACTCAAGAATTTGCAGTCTCCTGTTGAAGGATTCCTTCATCATTTGTGGGACTTGATGATCTCTCTGAAATTGAGCCCGTCTGCAATTCTTCCCTTTACACTTTTGCAAATATTTCAGCGCTCGGAGGGTCACAAGAACAAGACTGGTTCCTAAGTAAAGTCTCCACATACTTCAAATTGAAATTGAATGCCAATTTTCATGTTTTAAAATGCTCAGTTACTAATATTATGTTATCATATCAAAACATTCAGTTTTTTTTTCTTCTTACTACATCAACTCCCTCAAACTAGTTTGGATTTGCTCCTGGAAAGCTACTAGTGGACACTATCTTACTCATGCATTCAGAATGGATGCTTTTATTTCATTGTTAAGCAGTTTTGCCTTGAGTATGCGTCCTCAGTGGCTTCTTTGGAGTGCCTAGACAGTCACTGAAGTAGCACTTGAATCATAACTGCTTTGGTTTCAAGCGTGGTTCTTTTTGTTTTTTTAATGTTTTCATTGAGCTATATATATTTTTTCCCCACTCTCCTTCCACCCTCTGTTTTTGGATTTTTTTGTTTGTTTGTTTCTCGAGACAGAGTTTCTCTGTAGCTTTGGAGCCTGTCCTGGAACTAGCTCTTGTAGACCAGGCTGGTCTCGAACTCACAGAGATCCGCCTGCCTCTGCCTCCCGAGTGCTGGGATTAAAGGTGTGCGCCACCACCGCCTGGCTATTTTTGGATTTTTTTGAGACAAGGTTTTTTTGTGTAAGTCCTGAGTGTACTGCCACTGGCTTTGTGGAGCAGGCTAGCCTCAAACTCACTGAGATCTGCCTGCTGGGATTAAAGGCATATGCCATCAATGCCCTGCTCAAGCATGGTTCTTTATAATTAGGTTGTTTGTTTATTTGTTTGCTTGTTTTTAATTTTTGAAAATTTTGTTTTTGTTTTTGATTCAAGGATCAAACCATTGGGCCTTGCACATTCTCACATGCTAGGGAAGCTCTTTGAATCTTCAACACTGTTTTCACCTTTTCTTTTGAGGCAGCGCCTTGCCACAATGCCCAGGACTTCTGATCCTTCTGTCTGCTACTAGCTTGGGCCACAGGTCTTTGTCATTAGTTGTTTTTGAGCACGTTCTTTTTCTAACCATTAAATTTTATTTTTCTATCATCTTTTAATGGGACACTGGTGTTTGTTACATGAAATGCTTACTTATTAAATTAAGGTTATAGTTCATTGTGCCTAATTCATGATACGTTGTATTAGAAAGTACTTTATAAATACTGGTTGACTTGATGTGTGAGTAAAGCAGCTTTATTGTAGTGCAGTTAATAATTGCAGTCTTTTAAAATTGCATTAATAATTTAGCTATGAGTCTAAATACAATATTACTACTAAAGTTTCATGAAATTTTTTCATAGTCTATTTGTTACACGTTTTATTATCAACGTCAAATGAGGAATTAGGAGAGATAATGGATACATGAGCCAAATTATTTTTTTTCTTTGGTTACAGTAATGCTTCCCTCTTTCTTTCATTCATCTTAATACCCTTTAAGGGGGGAATTGAGGAAATGTTCCATTTACAAGACAAAGTAATTTAAAAAGAGATACCGTTAATTAGAATTTAGATGTCCTAATAGTTTGTGTAGAATGCTGATATAAAATACTTTTTCCTTTTGTAATTAATCCATACTTAGTTCTGACAATGTGTTTTGGAAGAAATAGAAAGGGAGTTAATTTATTTTTTTAATTTTGTTAATTTTTAATGTGTGTATCTGTCACATATATGGTAGTCAGAAGACAGCTTGCAGGAGATTGTTCTCTTCATCTTCTGGTGGTTGAACTCAGGGTTCTTTGGATTGAGTTTAGGTCATCAGGCTTGTAAGTACCTTGTAAGTACCTTGCTTGCTGATTCAGGGAGGTTAATTTTTAAGAGACATAAAGCTAGTATTTAGGATTTTCTTTCTGTATCGAGGGTAAAACAAATATTTCATAGCTTCAGGCTCTCTTTAATATTAGACAACTCGGTGCTCACTCACGTCTAAGTAGATCCAGTTACAAATTCAAAAATGCAGCTATGGTTCTATGGGGGTTTTGGTAGGGAGACTAAATAAGTTTCTCTTCCCCCAACTTTCTGTGATAGTAATATTTGTTTTATTTTAGAGATGCTTTATTGGTGGCACTGTGATTGCTGTATTTGGAAAAATGGAAGGGTTTTATGAATGGTTGTACGTCTTTGTGGGTGGGGAGGTTATAGATGGGGAAAGTTTGCCTTTGTACCTATCTGGAAGAAGAAAAGACTGTTCATGGTATCTATAATGCTGTTCCAAGTAACTTAGTTGGGCTTTGTTTTAAAATGTTTGGTTCATTTTATCAATTACTGTGATTTGTAGAAGTAAGTACACTTAAAAATCATTAAAATTACACTAATTATCAATATTACGGGTTTTTTTTTTTTTTGGTTTTTCGAGACAGGGTTTCTCTGTGGCTTTGGCGCCTGCGCTGGAACTAGCTCCTGTAGGCCAGGCTGGTCTCGAACTCACAGAGATCCGCCTGCCTCTGCCTCCCGAGTGCTGAGATTAAAGGCGTGTGCCACCACCGCCCAGCTTATATTATGGTTTTTAAAGAGAGAATAACCATTAATTACAACATAGTCAAACTTGAGTTATTTAACCAGAGCATACTCTAGAAAGAAAAATTTTAGGACATTTAACTAAAATGAAAGGTTCACGAAAGCAAACTTTGTTTTAGAGAAATGAGTTTCCAGATTAGAAAACTGGCTATTACAAACTTGGATACATTTTGAAATTTTGAATAATTCAGGTTACTTGTCAGACTTGGAAGTTGAGAAGGTCCTTTGACTTCCTAGTGCACTGGATTCAGGTCTTTCTGTGCATTGCATCCTGTTTACTCGAGTTAGTGACTTACTGTTGTTACCTGTACCTAACTAGATGAGAACCTTCATTGGCTAGGAACAAAGGATTCTCATTATACTTATGTATTTATTTATTTTGAGACAGGATTTTACTATGTAGCTCAGGCTGACCTCTTAACCTCTGCCACCTAAGTACTGGGATTATTATATATGTCATTCTCCTGGCTTGCTTACAGATCATCTGACAGAAGTAGTTGATGTACCAATTGTAATATACAAATATTTTGTGAGAGTGTATTTGATAATCCAGCACAGTGTTGTTGCTATTGTTTGTTTGTTTGCAGTGCGGGAATTGAACCCAGGACTAGAAGCATGTTAAATACCAACTTTGTCATTAAGCTGCATTTGGTAACTCTTCATATTAAGGTCAAAGCACCTTAAGTGAGTTTTTGTGAATAATTTATTTCAGTCAGATCTATAAAACTAATGTTTAAGTTGTATTGACTTTGTTTTTATATTTTGAGACATAATCCTGATTGTGCTGGAACTCGTTGTATAGACTAGGTTGGCCTTGAACTCACAGAGATCTCCTGCCTCTGTTAATTGAAGGTGTGCACTGCCATGTTGGCTTTTGTTGTTATTTTTGAAATAAGATCTTATTATGTAGCCCAGACTATTATCTAGTTTACTAGGTAGCCAGGGCTAACTTTGCATTTAAATTCCTTCTCAGCCTCAGTTGTGCTGGGATTACTAAGGGAATATACTAGCATGGCTAGCTCACAGTCCATTTTAAGGCTCTTTTCTTATTGATATACTTTCATGTTTAGTACCCTGACAGGTGATATAAGTTCTAGAAGTTGAATTAATTTTAAATACTGATAAAGCTACTTTAGGTGACTTTCAGATGATTTTGTGTGTGTGTGTATATATTTTGTGTGTGTGTGTATATATGTGTGTGTGTGTGTGTGTGTGTTTGTATGATCTACCCCTTTGTTAGCACAGACTTTATATAAATTTATAGACTAAAAATGCAAAACAATAAAAACTTAAAACATGGCATTGTTTCCACTTTTCACAAACTTTGGAAACATTACAGCAAGAGAGTAAATGTACTCTTTCTTTTAGAAATGACATCCATTTATTTTGGGCCTAAAACTTGAAGTACGTATGTGTATGTGAGAGGAATTAATACAGGGTGAAACCAGGGCTTTTTGCATGTGAGAGAATGCTCTACCTGATTACTCTCTCTGCTCTTGGATTTTCTAGCAGTGAACTTCTGATTGTGGAATTCATATCACTTCTGTGCTAAAGAATGTGGAAACCAGACCTTGAACCTTGTCCTTATTATTTAGCATGGTTATTTTTAGACAGCTACATCTTATAATTTAGATAATTTGACATGAGTTAATTTAATAATAGTCTTTGTTGTCAACATCTTTTAACTTTCTTTAACCTTCTTTTCTTGAATCTAACCAAATCCAACATGCATTGTTTTTTCTTTGTTTCTTTTTGTATCTCTGTTCCTAACTGTTGATCACTCCTTGATAATATGAATAAAACTAGAAAATGCAATCGTGTTTATCACTTTTAGATGGGACCTCAAAGCTTCCCAAGCACCCACCCACCCATCTGTTCATTTTATCTCATGTTCTTCCATGAGATAAAACCTCCCAGCCCAACATTCTGTTACTCATTTAAACATCCACCTGGAATCTGTCAGCTGATCACTCCCTCATTGTCAGTTAAAAGCCAAAAAGTCACTATATCAGCATCCCCTTTTTTTTTTCCCTGTCTTTGTGCAATGAATGATATATTCTGTTCTACATGTCCCAGGTTAACCCCTTTCTCTATGCTGTGGGTTTTATCTTTTCAAATTCTATCGGGGGCATTGGTCCTTTATTATCTACTTTCTTTTTTCTCTGGAAATTTCAAGATATGCTTAAAACATTCATCTTAAAAACAATGCTTTCTGGCAACCTGTGTCACCTTAGTTGTCACAGTGTCTTCCATGTTTCTTTCTCTTTAGCATTTGTCAATTCACTATTATTTAGTTTTTTCCTTAGTTATGACATCCTTCTTGTAGATAGTTATAGTGATAATGTCTTTTAGTTAGTTACAACGTCTTTTCTCCTTTTCTTCCCCTTCCTTCCTCTTCTTTCTTTCTTCTACTCAGTGTTCTTTGTAAGGTAACTTTCAGGATGATAACTTGTCCTTGGTCTTACATTCTATAGGGTATATTACATCTAGAGGTGAGATCTGTGTCTTTGAATTTCAAAATGATAAACAATTCTTGGATTTTTTTTTTCACTTGAAGGTGCGACACACACTCAAAATCATTGTTTAGGCTCAGTTTCCCCTATTGGTATGTCTTCCAGCCTTTCTTTCCCATCTTGTTTGGTTTGTTTTCTTATATCATTATCATTGAGAATAGTCATCAACCACTTGTCTGTTTATCTGCCTTTCTGTCTCTCTTCTTTTTTTAGTTTTTCCTTTTTTTTTTTTTTTTTTTGAGATAGGGTTTCTATGTGTATTCTAGGCTGTCTTGGAACTTGCCCTGTAGACCAGGCTGGCCTTGAACTCAGAGATCTCCCAAGAGATTGAAGGCTGTTTTTTTAAACTAGAAGGTTGGTAGAATTCTCAATACCTTCTCCTCCATTTTTCTCAAGTCCTGTAGAGTCTACCTCATAGATAAGGAAGAGATCTGATATTTTTGTCCATAATATCAATGTCCTTGTATGCAGTCATACGTAATCTCCAGTTTAACACTGCCAGAGCAGAAGGCACATTAAGATAAGTGTGACCTTTTCAGGTATTTTAATAGAAATGTCTAATCTATTGCTTGTAGAAAGTGCCTTCTTAACCTTGAGCTATATCTGTTATTCACAATTTGTACGGTAGGAATCCTAAATACTTTTTCTCTCTTATGTCTAAGCACTTTTACACATTCTTGAAACAGCTTTTCAACTCCTCCTGCTTTTGCAGAAAAGTTCTTAATATTTAGCTAACTTCTAATTCCTAAAGCTTTAAAGTAGAAGTCTCTAGTCATATTATCCATTCCTTTTAGATTCATTCACTCACTCACTCACTCATTTATGAGTCAAGGTATCTCTCTATGGCGCTGGTTGCTCTGTAACTCACTATGTAGATCACACTGGCCTCAAACTCACAGAGATTCACTTGCTTCTGCCTCCCAACTGCTAGGATTAAAGGCGTGCACCACCACACAGTGATTTTTTTTTTTAATTTTTATTTTTAAACCATAGCCTAATTATTTATTTCTGGGGCCTATGATGTCCTTTGTGATTGTATCCTAAGCAGCTAGAAGAGGTAGGGAGTAGTCAATATTCTGAGAACAAGTGGGACAGAGGTAGCATGGGATGGAATCAACTGCTGTAAAGACAAAGCACACTATGGGCCTCACCACACCTGGGCAGCAGGTCCTAAGAGAGCTATGAAAGCATTCAGATTAGTCTATTTTTGGATTATATAGTGTTAAATAATGTTTGATTTTAAATTTTGTGTTTGAGTTGCTAACTTTGGGTTTCACCAGAAATAATTCAATGAATTTGGTTTATTTTTTTTTTTTGGACGGAATGTCCATCAATTTCTGAAATTTCTCCAAGCATGCTTCTGCCATTTTATAATATGTATTTTATGCAAAATAGTGTTCTCAAAATACTGGCTTATAACATGAAGGTATCAGTATGAAGGTATGTGAAAATATTAGACAGCATGCTACATATCTTTTTCATAAAATATTCAGCCAACATATTTTAATGATAAAAAATATTCATCTCACTAATATACAATTTTTTTCTTACCTCTTATAAATGTTAAAATTTTGTGTATGCCAAATAATTGTTTTAAAATACTTATCATTAATTTTTTTTTTAATTTTGGTTTTTCAAGACAGGGTTTCTCTGCAGCTTTGGAGACTGTCCTGGATCTCACTCTGTAGACCAGGCTAGCTTTGAACTCACAGAGATCCACCTGTCTGCCTCCCAAATGCTGGGATTAAAGGCATGTGCCACCACTGCCCAGCAAATGTTTGATTTTAATACCTGTTTTACATATCTGTACCTCGGGCCCTGCAATAATTTCTCAGTTGGACAAACTTTTAAGAAGAAGGGCAGGCAGTGGTGTCACACACTTTTAATCCCAGGATTTGGGAGACAGAGGCAGGAGGATCTCTGTGAGTTCAAGGTTATCCCGGGCCACACAACAGCAGTGCAGAAACAGATTCAGGTGGTGGTGGTGGCTCACACCTTTAATCCCAGTGTTAGGGAGTCACACGCCTTTAATCCCAGCACTAGGGAGGACTATAAAGTGGGATGAGACAGGATGTCACGCTCTTTCAGTCTGAGGAAGAGCTCTCTAGTGGCTTGGCTACTTTGCTTTACTGATCTTCAGGTTGAACCCCAATATCTTTCTCTGGGTTTTTATTATTTGTGGTACACATGGGACTGATTTGTAGTGGATTTGCATATAAGAAGGAAAAAAAATAGTTCAATAAAGGCTATCTCAGAGGCAGTTAAAATTTTTGTTTTTTAAACAATATTTAATGCAAGTTTTCTCCATATTTTTTAAAATGTCTATCATTTTTATTTTAATTTTTTAGGCCTATGCATCTGGATGTGACATTGTAATACTGGGAAGTAATTTTGAAAGATTACAGATCATCCCAGGCGCTAAACATGGAAATATTCAAGTGGGATGTGTGGACTGTTCAATGCAACAAGGCAAGGTTTGTAATCTTGTGGTAACATGCAGATTCATTTTGAGTATGGTTTTTGTCAGAATAATTTCTGAAATATATATTTTGTATTCAATTAAGGCCTCCTTTCGAAGAACAAAGCTATATGTTTTTTTGGCTCTCTAAGATGCATTTTGGAAAATGTCAGAAATTCTGATAATGATCTTTTGTTGTTTTAGAATACTTTATTTTATGTGTACTCCTGAGTATATTTATGTGAACTGTATGTGTGTACAGGTTATCAGTTGATGCCAGAAGAGCATTTTGGATTACCTGGACCTGGACTTGACAGTTGATTGTGAGCTGCCTGATATGGGTTCTGAAAGCAGTACTTACTTAGGTCCTTTGCAAGAGTAGCAAGTACTTTCAATCAGTGAGCCATTCTTCAACCCCTTCTTGATCTTTGAGACAAGGTCACATTGTAACCTCACTTGTCCTGCAACTCACTATGCAACCTAGGCTGGCCTTGAACTCAAAGCAATCATACTGTCTGTTTCTTGAATGTTGAAACTACAGGCATGAATTATCATACCCACTTAGGAATCTGTTTTTGTATAATTTTAAGATGTAGCCCAATCTTCTCTACTAATTGAAGCAAAAGCATAATGTAGTTTTTACCTCTAAATAAGTCTAAAGCTTACTTTTTCAGCTTTAGAAAACAAAGTCAAGGCTGGGTGGTAATGACACTTGTCTTTAATCCCAGTACCAGGACATAGAGGCAGGTGGATCTCTCAGTTCAAAGCCAGCCTGTACTCTCTCTGCAGCGTTAGTTTCAGGACAGCTAGAGATACACAGAGAAACCCTGCCTCGGAAAACAAACAAATGAAAAAATATATATAAAATTAAAGCCTCCTAAGAGGTTAACTTTCTTAAAAAAAAAGAAAAAAGAAATAGCATTATTTTCAAAAGACAAAATTTGGTAGACATTCTTTGTACACCGGTATATATTCTAGTAACTTCTGGAAAACATCGAAAGAATACGTACACTAAAATCTGAAATGTTTTGTTCATTTTTAGGTCAAAGAAAAGACTTATAGGGGCTGGAGAGATGGCTCAGGGGTTAAGAGCAAGGCTATTCTTCCAGAGGTCCTGAGTTCAATTCCTGGCAAGCACATGGTGGCTCACAACCATCTGTAATGAGGTCTGGTGCCCTCTTCTGGCCTGCAGACATACACATAGACAGAATATTGTATACATAATAAGTAAATAAATATTTTAAAAAAAGAAAGACTTATGGGGCAGGAGAGATGGATCAGGGGTTAAGAGCAAGGCTGCTCTTCCAGAGGTCCTGAGTTCAATTCCTAGCAACTACATAATGACTCACAGCCTCTATAATGGGATCTGGTACCCTCTTCTGGTGTGCAGGTGTACATGCAGGCAGAACACAGTATATATAATTAAAAAATGAAAAAAAAAGAAAAGACTTCTGGGATTTCTATTTGTATATGAAAAGTAAAAATAGTAAATTGAAAGTAAAATCTTTGCAGCAAATACAAATGAAACAACATATAGTTCTTGTTGATCATTTTAACTATAGTTGTGTGAAGTGTTCTGCTAAGAGTCATACCAGGCAACATATAAACCTTGAAATAGCACTAAGTATAGAAGATTAGGCCCTATCTGTCTGTCTATCTGTCTCTTTTTTTTTAAATTGCTTTTTGAGACAGGATCTAGCTAGCTTGAAACTTGCTATACAGACTATGCAGTCCTTGAGTTCACAGATCTGTCTGCCTCTACCCCCTTAGAGATTAAAGGCATGTACCATCATGTTATGTACCTAATGAAACTCTTGATAAAAGGAGTTTGTATTTCAGTCTTTACCTGTTAGTTGTACTGCAGTTGTTTTTGTCACTTTATAGCCCTTCTTTTCAATATAGTTACAAATGTCTCTCATATAGCTGCCTCTTGTTTATTCCTTAACAGTGCTACAAACATGCTGCTCTTTACTTCAGAATTCTAAAGTTTGATGATGTTTTTTGTTGTTGTTGTTGGTTTTTATTTTGTATTTTTCCCTTTCATGCCCTCAGTGTTTGCTCTCCTATCTTTTTAGTTCTGTAATCTCGTTACTATTAAAAACTTTTAAAAATATCATTCAGATTCATAAAGCTAATTCATGTTGGAAATTTGATAGTTTTTATAGCTTCCAGCAAGAATGTTTTTTTTTTTTTTTTAAAAATGAAGATTCTCCAGGTTATGTGATTATCTAGGTTAGGATGAAGTCATTTGGTTTTGTGATCTAACTAATAAAAGGTAAGTTTCCTTATTAACAGTTAGCAAAGCCTTCCTTAAAGTATCAAGAAGTTAGGTAGGATAGCACATACCTGTAGTCCCAGCTACTCTGAAGCCTAAGCAGAAGAATTTCTTGAGTTTAGGAGTTCTGGGCTATAGTATACTGAGCCTGTCTTGTTTTACTAAGTTTGACATCGTACTGTGTCCTCCTGGGAGTTGCGAGTAGGGGACCCTAAGGGTGCCTAAGGAAAGGTGAACAGGTCCTTGAAGTGTCACGGAGAACATTTTTAGGATTTTGGTGCTAAGGTACTTCTGATTGACTTTAAGAAAGAAAACACTACTTGATATCAGTACCAGTATTTGATCATCAACATATTTTCTTTGTATAACCAGCAGATTATTCTGAGCAACTGTACCCATATATGTCATGTTGTCTGTCAGCTTCAAACATTCTTAACTTCTCATTACCTAACAAAAGTTCAAGTTGTTCACATTGGTATGAATTATTGTATACTATGGCTCAAACCTATCTTTTAGTCTTGTGTTCATCATTCTGTTATAATGAACACTTCTAGCCACCTGCAAATATGTGTTGTTTCTTTTAATCTTTATAACTGTGTTCATAATATACTCCCATTTAAAATTGAATGAATACTTCTTTGCATTTTCAAAACCAACTCCTGCTTAGAGTCCAGGATTTCCCAGCTCAGCATAGTACTGCTGATTTGTATATTCTATAAATTCTGTCCATTTAACATATTTGTTTTAAAACTTTGTATATGTAATATCCTTAACTCTTAGTCCCCTTCCATTAGACCATTTTGTTCTCTATGTATCACTATTCTTTACCATGTAACCCCAGGTGGCTTGGAACTCTATTAAGACCAAACTGGCCTTGAACACAAAGAAATCAGCCCGCCTCTGCCTCTGGAGTGCTGCCGTGCCCAGCTGTCTACCTTATTTATGTATTTTTTAATCTGTTTCTTTTAATTTTTGTTTTGCTTTTGAAATAAGGTCTTAACTCTCTGTATTCAAGACTGAACAGCTGTTATTAATCCTTTTACTTCATCCTTTCCAAATTCTGGGATTACAGGTCTCTGCCACTGTTACTAGCTAATTTCTGAGATTTTGATGGTGGTCATTCAAGCTATTTTGGTTGCTTATTTAAAGATTAAATTTAAGAAAGAATTAAGCATATGTTGCATGGTTCCAGGGTACATGAGCAGAGCCCTGGCTTCAGATTATGTATTTCTGCCAAAAAAATGAAGAAATTAAAAAACATAAATGTTAAAAAAAGTTTAGGGAATTGATAAAGAATAGATATTAATTCTTTTAGACTTATTTATTTTTATGTACATTGGTATATTGTCTGCGTGTATGTCTGTGTGAAGGTGTCGTCACGTCCTCTGGAGCTGGAGTAACAGACAGTTGTGAGCTGCCATGTGCGTGCTGGGGATTGAACCTGGGTCCTTTGGAAGAGCAGCCAGTGCTCTTAACCCCAAAGCCATCTTTCCAGCCCTTAGGTTTAATTTTTTGAAGTTAAATTATTTGTTGGGAGAACTATGAACTCCAATGAGAGATAACCTTAAAACTCATTTTAAAATCAGGTCAGATTTCATGTTTAGCAAAGGTTATAGTTACATGCTTTCTTCTGTGAGGAAAATAATTGACAATATAGCTCATATTATTATTACATAATAAATGTTTCATGAATGTTCATTTCTCAACATAGGACTGTTAGAAAAATAGTGTTATATGTATTGTAAATACAGATAGAGAAATCTCTGAAAATATATACAGAAGGTAGCCATGCTGGGATTCTAATACCAATTCTAATATTCTCAAGTTCTGTTGGATGAAATCATGTATTTGTATATTTAAAAATGTAGCCATAATAGTTATTTCATTTACTCTTTTGGTCCATAAGTATGTTAATCTATTTATAATTGTCTTTCTTTCTAAAAGATTGCAGCATCCTATGGAAATGTCATCTCTGTTTTTGAACCAGTCAGTCTTCCGAACAAAAGGAAAAATTTGGTTAGTAGTTTATTATTTTTCTTTTTTGAATTGAAATATGTTTAGTATAAAAAAGAATGACTCAGCAAGCTAATATAAGTTGTTGACTATACTTGAAGATAAATGTTTAAGTTCAATGTTCATAGTATAATATAATTAAATTTTTTATTGGAATTATACTAAATCGTGCCAACCAGATGTCTTAAAGTGCTTTGTTTTCCTTCTGACATTTTTATTTCATAATAAGCAAAGAAGTGATAAAGTTTAGAAGTTACTTTATTGGTACTATAAGGCACCGTTGTTTAGTCACAAGTGGCACTTTATTCTTGGTTTATAGAGCACATGAGCAGTTTTCTGCCTTTTCATGTGTTTTGTTCTTACAGTTACATGATTTGCTTTTAGTATTAAGACATTCCTAGGACTTTGTTTTTTACTTTTATTACATCACATAATATAGTTGCTATCAGATCAATAGATGTTCTTTATAAGGAAAATATATACGAAATTAGAAAGTTTCTTAACTAATAGTTGATAAATATAACAAATGGGTCACATTCTTTTGCATGTCTGTGTAGTCACCATAAATTTTAAACCAGTGTTTCCTAAGTCACAGGAAAGCATCAGCATAGTGAAGTGAGACAGGGTTAGAAGTTGTAGGATTGCTTTCTGTTTCTGTTGCTTTTGCCTATAACCCCCTCTGCTCAACTCAGAAATTAATTGACATTTATTCATTCTTAATAGAATGACATATTAAAGTTCAGAAATATAACAAATTAAATAGTATTTTAATGATAGGAATATTCTTATATACTTTCTGATGATTTTGGAGTCATTTTTACCTGAATCAGTAGTATATTACAAATTACTCCCCCACCTCCTACTCTTTTCCCCTCTTTTTGATACAGAATCTTGCCCTGTAGCCCAAGACAAGTCTGGAATTTACTATGAGTTCAGGTTAGCCTTGTACTCTCAATTGTCCTGCCACAGCCTCCCAAGTGCTGGTTTTACAGGCATGTGCCACTATACTGGGCACTCACCAGCATTCATTTTCAAGAAAAGTTTTCAAAATTGTGATTTTTGTTGGTGTCTTTATCTAGTTAGCCCAGTATTTGAGGGCCTTACCTCTGTATTAAGTGATTGGCAGGTGTTTTGGCAGTGTACATCTTTACAGTGTTCACAAATGTTCCACACAAGGAACACAGTTTTTCTAACTCAACAACTATCTATTGAATGAAGAAAATAGTTTGGAAATTAGTTTAAAATGCCCTTTTTAATAATAATATATTGTTGTATAATATATTATAATAATATATAATTATATAATTGTGTTTTTAAAATCAAAATAAGTATTATTCTTGATAAATATAATAGTGTAAAATAGTAAGATCAGGCTAATTGTTTGTTATACAGTATTTCTTCTCGAGGGGGGAAACTGGAGAAAAAAGAGTTGGACAAATTCTGTAATACAGAAATCTAGTTTCAAACACTCCTTAGGTCCTTATACAAAAGATGCTTTCACTTTTCCTATGTATTCTGGAATATTCTTTTGAGATGGTGGTTCTTTATGAGAGGTATACTTTTGGATTACTGTTGGTGCTGGGATGTAGCTCAGGGATGGAGTGCTTGCCTAGTGTATACAAAGCTGTAAACTCAATCCTAAGCACTGCAATAGCAGTAATAAAATTATTAATATTCTTAATGAATTATTAGTAAGTTCTTTTTTTTGTTTGTTTTGTTTCTGGAGACAGAGTTTCTCTGTAGCTTTGGAGCCTGTCCTGGAACTCACTCTATAGACCAGGTTGGCCTCGAACTCAAAGAGATCTGCTTGCCTCTGCCTCCTGAGTGCTGGGATTAAAGGCATGAGCCATCACTGTCTGGCTATTAGTAAGTTCTTATGTTCAGCTCATAGCTTAGCACTGTCCAAAACTGTGGGTGTATACGATTGTATCCATTTGTGTGTCTAGTTCTATTGAGGACTGGTGTTCATTGTGCTTGAGAGCTATTCTGGCATTCCTAAAAGGGTATTTTGTAGTCCACATGTGGTATCAAAATCACCTTAGATATTAACATATTCTTGTGCTTCAAAGTGCACTTTTTGAACTTGAATTTTTGGGCATGTATTTGGAAACTTGAACTTTAATAAATATCATAGAGTATTCTTTGTTGTGTGGAAGTCTGAGAACCATTGCAGTAAAACAGTATTTATGGGATAACTTAATAGGTCATAGTTTGAACTTAAAATGAACTATAATAGAAATTGTTCGATTATATGCTAGTACTAAGGGTACCCATGGTTTTTATTTGTATATGTAGTAGTGACACGTGTATTTTTTAAAATTTATTTTAACTTTATTTCATGTGCATTGGTGTGAAGATGTCAGATCTCCCAGAAACTGGAGTTACAGGCAATTGTGAGTTGCCATGTGGGTATGTGGGTGCTGTGAATTGAACTCAGTCCTTCTGGAAAAGTAGCCACTGCTCTTAACCAGGTTAAGTCACCTCTCCAGCTCCATTTTTTTTTTTTATTTATAGGTTCAAATAAAAGATGTTTGAAAGAATGAGAAAGTCTTAACATTAGGGAAGTAATGTATTTTAGATAGAGATGACATATTAAGAGAAGAATATTTAAATAATTTGACCAATGGACACACATTTTAAATTACACTTCAAACTTTAGTTTAATAAAAATACATATTGTAAACAATGTTTGACCTGAGGTTAGATAAAATATATGCTTATTGGTTATTTATACGCAGGATAGACTTTCCAATCCCAGCAATGGGTAGTCTCTTCATAGTCTTTTTTTTATAAGAGTGTTCTTTATCATCTAATTCAATGGTTCTCAACCTTCTTAATGCTGTGACCCTTTAACACAGTTCCTCGTGTTGTGCTGACCTTCAGCCATAAAATTGTTTTCATTACTACTTAACTGTAGTTTTGCTACTATTATGAATCATAATGTAATTATCTGATATTTAGGGTATCTCATATATGCCCCCTAAAGGGGTCTTGACCTACAGATTGAGAATCACTGATGTAATTCCTATTTCTCTTGACTGAATTATTTTGTTCTCAAAAAAATTACTGCATTGATATGAGCACAGAAAATAAGAACATGTTCATTTGATATAAAAGATGCTAATTACAATTAACTGACTTTTTTCTCATTTTAGGAACTTTATAGTCAGTGGCAGAAAAGTGGCCAATTTTTTCTGGACTCAATAGCACATAATATAACTTGGGATCCCACAGGTAAGGAATTTAAGAAGATTAGTTAGAACAAATATCACTGAACTAGTTTGTTTTTATTATTATTATGTATTTCATCTGTCAGACTGTGGTGAATGCAAAAGTAAATAAAGCAAATTGTGCCCTTTTGCTTAAAGCAACAATCATTTTCCTACTTTTGTTCTGTGGGTTGGAATTGCTGCAGAGTTTTGTGGGAATGCTTTGTCTCTAATCCGTGGATTACCTTGAGGTACCTTGAAATGTGAATCTAATTAAAGTCAGATATTAGGCTAAAAACCTGAAAGATCAGAGAACTGGGAGCAGCCCCAGTTGCTTCTTTCCTCCATTGTTGCATAGTTCAAAAAGGCTGAGATGCTGTCTACACCCCACCTTATCACTTCCTGTCTCCACATCCCGAGTGCTGGGATTAAAGGTGTGTGCCATAAGTGCTGAAATTAAAGCACGGCCCAACTTTCATGGTTAACTAATGACTAGCTCTGCCCTCTGATCTCCAGGCAAACCTTATTTGTCAGAACACAAGCAAATATCACACAACAGTACCTTACTGTAAAGGATTCAAGAAAGACTTTGTTCACATATGTGGCCCTTTGGCTAGTTCTCTAGTGGGATACCTTTGTTTTCCATTTGACCTGTCTCTCTCATGTGGCCTCTTCAGCAGAGTAGTGTAAATTTTACATGGTGATTAAATTTTCAAGTTGAAAGTTTAAACTAAAAATACTCTTAAAGCCTGGCCTTCCATTATCTAGGGGATTTTCCTGTTTCATTCTCTGTTCAAAACAAGGTAGGAGTCTAGGTAGTCAAGAAATAAGAGAAACAGATTCCATTCTTGTTGAAAGGTGTGGGAAAGGCATATTGCATAGGGGCCTAGCTACAGACTTTGTAAAGTTATTGCTAATCCTTATAACTCTAGAAAGCTCTGAATTTATGGATAAGAAAATTGAAATTTGAAGGCTGCCCAACTAGATCCAATTTGGATGGCTAATTAAATGATGTAGACACATGGATTTATGAATTTCCAACCTAAGTTTGTGCTTTTGCTGGACTTTTTCTTTTCTGTTTCTTTCCTCCCCCCTTCCTCTCTATCCTCTGCATTTTGTTAGGATTTCTTATAGGATCCTGAGTAAGGGGTTATTTTCAAGAGTATGTCCTCTCTACCAATGGCTGTAACACATAGTAAAATGTCTTTTCTCTCTCTGGACTCATAACCTGTAGATAATCAGGGAGGAGCGGGTGCTCATTGGTCCTCCCCCAGTTATCATTGTGTGCTAATAATCCTCAAGGAAAGGATAGGATTCATGGGATCATTTCCTTCCAGAGCAGGATGTTAACAGGTCCAGTCTTTTTAAAAAATTATTCTTTTGTTTTTACATACACACACACATATATATTAAAATTACATTATTATGTGTATATATGCATGGGCGTGTTTATGCTGTTTTTCATATATGGGGCAGCGGAAAATTTGCAGGAGTTAGTTTTATCCTTCTATCACGAGAATTCTGGGACTAGAACTCAGGTCATCAGACTTAGAAGTAAATGCTTTTACCCACTGTACCTTCTAACCAACTGAAAATATTTCTTTTTAGAAACTGTGTTATAGGCTATAGTATTATAAGATTCTTGAGTATGTATCTTAACTCAGTGTTAATTACCTATAATAATAAATGGTGAATAATACATCTGTATATTTCTTTAGGTAATCGTCTTTTAACTGGTTCCAACTGTCTGCAGCTCTGGTGTAATACTAACTCAAGAAAGCAAACTGAAGATGAAAATCCAGATAAAGCAGGTCTTAACTTTGGAGATTGGGTGTGCATTTGGCATTGCAAGTAAGCATTTGACTAGATAGTTTAATTGGTAAACCTGTCCTGTCGTTTTTTGTTTTATAAGTTGTTTCTATATGATTTTTTTTGTTTACTCACTGTGTGAACAGACAATAGAGTCTAGAGTTAGACTAAATTGTACATAGGTTGGCAGTGAGATGGCTCACTGTGTAGTTGCTTGCTATAAAGTCCAGCAACCTAAGTTCAGAACCCATGTAGTGGAAGGAAAGGACTGATTCCATTCCAAGTTGTCTTTTTTTGTTTTGGCTTTATTTTTTTTTCTTTATTGATATTTATTGAGCTCTACATTTTTTTCTGCTCCCCTCCCTGCCTCTCCCCTCCCCCCTTCAATGTCCCTATGCTCCCGAATTTACTCAGGAGATCTTGTCTTTTTATACTTTCCCATGTATATTAGGTCTATGTAAGTCTCTCTTAGTGTCTGCATTGTT
>JAQHUG010000065.1:7282221-7298070 GCA_028555095.1 Dicrostonyx torquatus
ATCTGCAAATAACGAAAGTTTGACTTCTTCCTTTCCAATTCGAATCCCCTTGATCTCCTTGTGTTGTCTTATAGCTATTGCTAGAACTTCAAGCACTATATCAAAGAGATATGGGTAGAGTGGACAGCCTTGTCTCGTTCCTGATTTTAGTGGAATCGCTTTGAGTTTCTCTCTATACATGCATGAGGACCTGAGTTTGGATGCCCTGCAGCCATGTAAAAGACAATTGCACACGTGTGTGATCTCAGTGTGAGAAGTGGTAGACTAGCAATAGGATGATGCAAGCGCTTGTTTACCAGCCAACCAGTCTAGCTGAAAGACAAGCTCTAGGTTCAGTGAGAGATTCTGTCTCAAAAAATAAGGTGATAAGAGAGTAAAATGTATGTGTGTTGGTTGGTTTTTCATCAACTTGACAGACTAATCATCTGAGAAAATGGAATCTCAACTGAGTAAATATTCTCTTCAGGCAAACTTGCGGGAGCATTTTCTTGGTTGATAATTTATGTGAGCAGGTACTGTCCTTGGGCAGAACCTTAGGGTAGATAAGAAAGCAAATGATGAAAGCCAGGAGGAGCAAGGTAGTAAGCCGCATTCTTCCATGGCTTCTGTTTTAATTTATGTCCCCAGATTCCCCGTTCTGCATTTCTCCTCTGACTTTTCTTCATGGTGGACAATAAGCTGTAAGATGAAACAAACCCATTTCTTAAGTTGCTTTTGGTCATGATGTGAACATGAATGTTGGCTTGCCTACAAACACACACACACACACACACACAGTAAGTAAGTATGAATGTTCTTGCATCAATTTCTTGCAGCAAAAATGTGGAAATAGGTATGAACTGGTAGATATTTAAAGCATTGAATGGTTTACCATGGAAAACCATAAGCCAATGAAATAATGATGTAGGTCTGTATACTTAGACACATAAACACATCATATACATCTGGATGCAGAAATGTTCACATTTTTAAATAAGTAAATGTTGTTACATACTTGTTTCTCACTAAATATGATCTTGTTTCCAACCTGTCCCCCTGTTTCTCTTTTGTTGAAAGTAGAGAAAGAAAAGGTGTGAAAAATCTATGTACTGATACGTTGACTGATGTATGTCTGAGGAAGAATGCTATGCATGCTATGATAGTAATGAGAATATAGGTAGTTTCATTTTTTTTAATCCATTAGTGTTTTGAATATATTTATTCTATGTAAAACTTGGGGGGATATTTTACTGTAAAAGAATTGTTACAAAAGTTCCCTTACAGGGTTGCGGGTGGAGCTCAGTGATCTAATCCTTTGCTTGATCCTAGCACTGCATCCGAAAGAAGAAAAATGCCTATTGGACATGCTTTGCTAATCAGTTTGACACAGTTATAGTTAAGCATGAATTTGAATGAAGAACAGGAAAGCAATAATAATGCTGGGGATTTCCAGTATACATGAGTGTTAGGAACAGAAGGCAATATGGGATAATAAGTCAAAATTTCTTTGAGAAGACAAGGCAAATATGCACTAAGTAGGTAGGTGAATTTGGTTGAGTTCGTGATTACTTAAACTCCTTTAACACATTTGAAATCTTTTATTAAGTAAATGTTATCCCAAATGAAGGCAAAATTTATTTAAAAACATTGTTGTCTGAAAAATATATATTGGAATATTAGAGATCCATGGCTCTGAAAGTTAGATATCCAGATTAAAAACAGAAATTATTCTCTCACCTCTAAAGGGAAATTGCTGTTACTTTGGTGTTAGATAATACAAAGTTTTTTTAAAAAACATTATTACTTTATGATTATTTGGAAATAGTTGGTTTTTATTTGTTTTTTTTAAAACTTACTCTTCTCTTCTACATTACATCATGACCTTGTTTTTTCTTCCCTCCACTCCTCCTAGTCCCTTCTTAATCTCCCCTCTCCCTCAGACTCAGATCAACTCCTCTCTTTCCCTTAAAAAAAAAAAAAAAAGAAAAGAAAAAAGAAAAAACAGGCCCCCTAGGGATATCTACACGGCCTACAAGATACAATAAGACTGGGCACAAGCCCTTATACCATGGTTGGATGTTGCAACCCAGTAGGAGGAAAAGGGTCCCAAATGCAGGCAGGAGAATCAGACTTTCCTCTCTTCCATTGGTTGAAGTCCCACAAGAACACCAAGCTACACAACTGTAAGGTATAGTCAGAGAATCTAGCTTAGACCCATACAGGGTCTGTGATTGTTGCTTCAGTTTCTATGAGTCTCTATGAGCCTTGCTTACTTGATGTTGTGGACCACATTTTCATGGTATCTCTCATCCTCTTTGGCGCCTGCTTCTTCTCCCTCTTCTTGTGGTTGGGGGTGGGAGGCTTCCCCCAGCTCCTCTTAGTGTTTGACAGTATGTCCCTGTATCTGTTCCCATTGGTTGCTGGATGACAGTCCTCTGATGACAGTTGGCTAGAGACACTGATTTATGAGTATAACAGAATATTATTAGGAATCATTGCATTGATATTTATTTTTTGCTAGACATGTCTAGTTCTATCCTGTGTCTCTGGACTGTTTTATCTCTGGTTCCTGGCCATCCTCTCATGGACCTGGGCTCCCTCTCATGGCATAGGTCTGAAGTTGGACCAGTCATGGATTGGCTACTGGCACAACTTCTGTGCCACCATTGCCCCAGCCCATCTTGCAGGATGAACAAATTGTAGCTTGAAGGTTTTGTGATTGAGTTGATATTTCAGTCCTGGTGCTAGGAGGAACTGGTTATAGAAGAGAGCCAGTTTGGATTCTATATCCCCCCATTATTAGAAGACTTAACTAGGATCACTCCTCCTAGATTCCAGGTAGTTTCCACTGCTTTAGGTTTGGTTTTTGAGATGGCATCGACATACATCCCTGGCTTGCCTGAAGTAATTATGGTGTAGGCGAAGTTGGCCTCATGCTTGCAATATTCTTGATTTTACCTTCTGAACACTGCAGTTATTGGAGTTGCGTGACTTAGAAATATGTGTGTGTGTTTTTAAAGTTTCTGTACCCTTTTTTTTTTTTTTAAATATACTTAAAAGTTAAGGGCCTGGAGAAGGTCCATAGTGAAGCATGTACTAAGCATAAGCAGACCCTTGAGTTCAATCCCTAACAAACAAAACAAAAAGGAAAAAACCAAGTCAAATAAATAAACAAAAATTTCTCAACAACAACAGCACCAAAGAACTTGAGTCAGACATTGTACTCTAGTTCTAGCTATGTGTTGTAGAGGCAGGAGGACTACTTATCCTGGTGTTAAGACCTAACCTGAACTACATTGTAAAACACCATCTTATAAGTAGAAAAAAAGTGCGTGTGAAACTATTACCAAAAAAATTCTGTAAGAATATGTAACTCTTGGAGTTGAATTTGAAGAGTGCTAATTATTTTGAACCTAGTTTCCTTGCCGATTATTCCTTCTCTGTTTAAATTACAGAACTGCTTCCCAAGTCCATTTAATGAAATTTTCACCAGATGGAGAATTTTTTGCCACTGCTGGAAAGGTAAATTTTGAAAATACTGTTGCCAAGTTTTGTATCTGTACTACATTATATTTTAAGACTATGTGTGCACCTACCATTGTAAGTACATGTGTTTGTGGTACTTGTGCAGGCTTGTGCACATAGAATAAAGGTAAGTAGTATCTTCCCTTATTATTTACTGAACCTGAATCTCAGTGTGGGCTAAATTGACTGGTCAGAACCCTCCATGGTCTTCTGCCCTGTCTTCCCAACCGGGATTAAAGGCAAGCACTGTGGCACCTGACTTTTTTTAATATGGGTTCTGGAAGCTCAAACTCAGATCCTCCTGCTTATACGGCACATTCTAGCCATTGAGCTGTCTCCAGCCTCCTCTACTCTATTTTTGAACTTACAAACATTAACTGACTTTTTCTTTTTACTATTGCACCCTTAGTTGATTTTTGGCTTAAGGGAAATGAAGCCCTTATTTTCATTTTTCCTGAAAAGTATACAAGGTTATATGGTCATTGGATCTTTTTGTTCTCCTTAGGATGACTGTCTTCTAAAGGTATGGTATAATGTAGAAAACTGGCGGCCAGCTGTTACCTCCCCAGATAAAAATTCAGAAAAAGAATCCCAAGGAGAAATCGACTTTTCTTTTGTGTATCTGGCCCATCCAAGAGCTGTAAATGGATTTTCCTGGCGTAAAACAAGCAAATATATGCCAAGGTCAGTTGATTGGTTGTAATGTCACTGTGTTAAGAAAACATGACCAATTTGATTGGTTTTCTTCCTTGGAGCCTTTGAAGATCAGGGTAATAGTCGATTGTTCCAGGCTACATATGTCTGGTCAAGTATGATTTATGGTTACTATAGGAACCTCAAAGGGAATTTAAGACCAAGATAATTTATTTCTATATTAGATGTCTTTGTCACAGAGTTCTACATGTTTTTATTTTCTTTATATTTTCTATCCTATTGTATTTCCTTATACAGATTGTTGTTTGTGTGGACTTTTTTTTTATTTTTTTTCTTTATTGATATTTATTGAGCTCTACATTTTTTTCTTCTCCCCTCCCTGCCTCTCCCCTCCCCCCTTCAATGTCCCTATGCTCCCGAATTTACTCAGGAGATCTTGTCTTTTTATACTTTCCCATGTATATTAAGTCTATGTAAGTCTCTCTTAGTGTCCTCATTGTTGTCTAAGTTCTCTGTGATTATGGTTTGTAGGCTGGCTTCCTTTGTTTTATGTTTAAAAGCCACCTATGAGTGAGTACATGTGACAATTGTCTTTCTGTGTCTGGGTTACCTCACTCAAAATAATGTTTTCTAGTTCTATCCATTTTTCTGCAAAATTCAAGCTGTCGTTTTTTTTTTTTCTGCTGTGTAGTACTCCATTGTGTAAATGTACCACAATTTCTTTATCCATTCTTTGGTCGAGGGACATTTAGGTTGTTTCCAGGTTCTGGCTATGACAAACAAAGTTTCTATGAACATAGTTGAGCACATGTCCTTGTGGCACGATTGAGCATCCTTTGGATATATACCTAAAAGTGGTATTATTGGGTCTTGAGGAAGGTTGTTTCCTAATTTTCTAAGAAATAATGTGTGGACTTTTTTTGACAGTTATTATCTTTATTTTGTATTTTCTATTGTATATTCCAACATTCTTTTTTAAAACAAGCAAGCAAACAAATTATCCTTTATTGAAATGACAACTTTGAGGAAAAATAGAGGTAATTCTTTATATTATCATACTCTGAATTATATATTCTTCTAACCCATACAAGCTCAGAAATGTGTGCCTGTTAGTACATTTCTTTTATGTGGTCCTTGAAAAACTTAGTATCACATAGAATGTTCATGGTAAGTTACATAGATCTAGTAAGTACATCTAGAAATTCATCTTGTACTGCATGGAAGTGCTAGTTTGGTTATCCTACTCTTAACCTTTGTAGTGCTGTTGAGTTTTAGCATCTGAGATATTCAAATAGAATTGTAATGTTTTACTTAAGTCATTTCTTGACTTTATTTTGCTCTTTTGGGCCAACAGGATATACTTAGATTTTTGAGCTACAGTATAGTAGGTACTGTCCTTATTCTAGCCCTCTAGTCAAAGTTCAAGCATAGAAGACAAACTCTAGGAAAAGTAATAATTCTGTTCTTAATTTGTAGAGTCTTCAAGCTAAGACAATGGTCTAAGTAATTAGTTTTGTCAGCTGAAAAAACCTTGCCTCAGATTCACTTATGTTCTGGTACCCTGTTGCCTACATACATAAAGATGTGTTTTGAATAAAATGATCTAATTGTTTATGTTAACTCTTACTTTGAAAGTTGTGAGTGACTCCAGCTTGGTCATCACAAATTTGTCTTTTAAACCTATCTGAAGATTACTGTTTTACAGAAACTAATTTATTCTGATACACAATAAATAAAAATTCTCATCGGTTGATGCTACAACCATCAAAATGCTAAACTAGGCTTATGAATCACTGAATTTTTTAGGACTAACTTAGCTTACTTAAGTTTTGACAGAGTCATCACAGTGAAGGCTGAAGCAGACTTTAAGGGGCACCTGCAAATAACAATGAAACATTTTTAGTTACTCTCCCATTTCTGCCTTTGGACCATTTTATTATGTTATAGTCTCTCTCTTTTTCCCTTTTTAATGTGGCAAAGTTGAACACGAAGAGACTATTGGACTGAGAAAGAACAGTAGACATGTTTGTGTAGTGTACGTATACTTCACTATTTAAAAAGTGATGACTATAGGGCAGGTTGGGAGGTTTGGTGATACCATTCAGGAACCTCCAAAAGTTGACTGGAGATAACACGTTGTAAAACCATCTTAGCTTCTGATTTCATCAGTATAAGGCAGATGTTGAAGAGCTTTCTGTGAGGTTAGACATTGTTTGTTGCTGATTTTATGTGATGGGTCAGCTTTGTATCAATATGATAGACCAGTGGCTCTCAGCCTATGGGTCAGGGTTGAACGGCCCTTTTACAGAGGTCTCCTAGGACCATAGGAAAACACGGATATTTACATTATTTTTACATTATAATTTACATTATATTTATGATTCATAATAGTAGCAAAATTGTAGTAATGACGTAGCAGCGAAAATAATTTTATGGTTGGGAGTTAGCACAACATGAGGAACTGTATTAAAGGGTTCCAGCATTAGAGGTTGATAGGCCATCAAGGATATAATAAATGTTGTAAAAGAAATGAGGAAGGGGAGCTCCAGTCAGTTTCATGAGGTACATACAGGACACTGCAACTAAGAAGGAAGCAAGGGAGACACTGCCAAAGAAATGCATAGTCTTTATATCATATATATACGTGTGTGTGTGTGTGTGTGTGTGTGTGTGTGTGTGTGTGTGTGTGTGTGTATGTATGAATCAAGAGTTATAGGAGCAGCTACCTAACTGTTGAGCATCTGTCTGGCTTTTACTTATATTACTTGTGTTTAAATATGTATAGAAACACTGCAGAATGTTTATGATGCATTGTTATGTAATTAGAGTTGTCTCTAAAATATTTTTATTCCTCAGGGCTTCTGTATGTAATGTACTGTTGACGTGCTGTAAAGATAATGTATGTCGTCTTTGGGTAGAAACATTTTTACCAAATGACTGCTTGCTATATGGTGGTGATTGCAACCACTGGTGTGAACCAATTAATTTAACAAATAACTTGAAGAGAAATGCTTCCAGTAAAGACCGAGTTCAAAGTGCTCTAGAAGTAAGTGTTTTTATTATCTTGTGTGTTCCTACAGATTTTAAAATTTTTAATATTTTTTCTTTTGGCTATACAGTAACATAGGAAGTAGTATACCTTAGGACAACAATTATCAGCAATGTTCCTTTTATCTTATTAAGATAATACACTTAAGTTGTTTTTTGTTTTTTTGTTTTGCTTTGTTTTTGGAGACAAGATTTCTCTGTGTAACAGTCCTAGCTGTCCTTGTAAACCAGACTGTCCTGGAACTCACAGAGATCCACTTGCCTCTGCCTCCTGAGTGCTGAGATTAAAGGTGTGCACCACCACTGCCTGGCCTCTTAAGTATTTTTTTTAAACATATAAGTGGTCTTTAATTATGTGATTAGTCTTAGTTTAACTATACCAAAATGATGGTAACAATTGACTTAACGAATGTAAAGTCTGAGAATGCAGAGATTTGATTATAAAATTTATTTTCTCTTAGCATTTATGGTAGATTTATTTACTGTATCCTGCTGTACCCTTTGTTATTTTTAGACCCACCAGAACATGAGTATTCATTTTACAAGCATTGACAGTAAAAGTCAATGTTTGATGTTTGGGCTAATTGAATATAGAACAAATTTTGCTCTTTGGAAATGAAGTTTTACACTGTAGTTCCAGGATGCTATCAGTCTCATGCCAGTCATCCTTTTCAGCGTTCTGGGATTATAGTGTGAGTCCATTTCTGATTGAAAATGAAATAAAAATACTGTTTCTTAGTATTATTTTTCATTTCCTTTCTTTTCCCCCCCATCCCCCAAATGTTTTCTCTGTGTAGCCTCTGGCTGTCTTGAAACTCCCTCTGTAGACAAGACTGACTTGGAACTCAGAGATCTGCCTGCCTGTCTCCCAAATTCTGGATTAAAGGTGTGCATTAACACACCTAGTTCTTTACTACTCCCTGCCCCCCTCCCCCAACACACACATAGGATTTCTCTCTATCTTTGGAGCCTCTCCGGGAACTAGTTCTTTGTACATTAGGCTGGTCTCGAACTCACTGCAATTTGCCTGCCTCTACATCCCCAGTGCTGGGATTGAAGGCATGCACCACCACCATCCGGCACTGTTTTCTTAATATTAAAGCATAAAGTGTCTAGAAAATGTTTTTTTTTTTAAATTTGTATGGGTATTGGACATGTCTTAGTTAGGGTTTCTATTGCTGTGAAGTAACACTGTGATCATGGTAATTGATATAGAGGAAAACATTTAGTTGGGGTGGCTTGCTGTTTTGAGAGATTTAGTTCATTATCGTTGTGGTGGGACATGACTGTGTATAGGCAGGCATTGTGCTGAAGAAGGAACTGAGAGTCCCATATCTTGATCCTTACATAGGTCCCAGTAAGCCAATGGAGGCCATTTACATTTAAACTACCCCAGAGCAACTTTTTTTTTTTTCTTTTGATATTTTGAGACAGGGTCTCAATATGTAGCTTTGGCTGTCTTGGAACTCACTGTTTAGACCAGGATAGACTAAAAGCCTCAGAGATCCGCCCACCGCCTCCTCAAGAGTACTGGGATTAAAAGCATGCACCATGATGCCCAGCTGAACAACTATTTTTTAATGGTTCAGAATCTAATTAAACTGTATTGTATATTAAACAACAGAATGACTTTGTGTAATAATTACATTATAAAGTGTTAGGCTAGGAATCTTTGCTCTACTTTGCATCTTACTAGCTAGACAGCCTTAGGCTCTCTGTGAACTATTTTATGTTATAAAATACTAAAATAGCAGTGTTCAAGCTCGATACCACATAAGATCAGATACAAATCAGATAACCTGGTACGTGATGATGGTAATAGCATTCACTACTTTGTAGTTAAGAGAATAAGCTGTAGAGAAATCTGTACACAGACAACATCTTGCTTTTAGAGACAAGGTCTCACTCTCTAGCACTGGTAGGCTCACTATAGACCAGGCTAGCCTAGAACTCAGAGGTCTCCCTGCTTCTTGCCTAGGTGTTGAGATTCAGATGTCTACCATTGTGCCCACCCTATTGGTTTTTGGAGTGTTTTGTTAATTGACTGGTTGGTTTTTATTTTTTTACTTTTAAGTTCTGGAAGTTGATTTTAGATGCTGAAAAACATGTGAAAAGAGTAGGTCAGATACTTATTCTTCAAGGCTGAAATTTGTGTGCAAAGAGGTGTTTTTTATATATAAATTTACATAAAATAACCTATATGCCATTCTGACAGTCATAATGTGGCAGTCATTTTACTTTGTTTTAATTTATACAGGTAAATCTGAGACCTTTCCGTAGAGGTCGGAGGAGATCACTTGCTCTTGTAGCACATACTGGCTATATGCCTCATCAGCAAGATCCTCACCATGTCCACAGAAACACACCACTGCATCCTAATGCACTTTGTCACTTTCATATTGCAGCCAGCATCAACCCAGCCACAGGTAATTGTCTCTGTAGTGAAATATGTATTATTAGACTAGCAAAGCCACATAATCTCGATCTACCTATGAATTTAGAAATTTAAGTATTTACCACTTGAGTAAATATGTTCTGTGAATATGAAAATCAGGAGCCACAGCTGAGGGACATAAAGTAGTATGTCAACATATTTCTTTAAAAAAATGAAAGGTAATATTTGGACATAATTAATACCACCTTTATAGAAAGAGGAAAGTAAATGACTTTTTACTTTAGTCCATTTCCCTAGAATGAAACTATAGTTGTTGTTTTTTTTATCTTGTAGAATATAGTCCCTTCTCCCTTTCCCCTGTCTTTTTAGATAGTCTTATCATATAACCAAAGATGGCCTTGATATTATACAATATTCTTTTTTTAATTGATATTTATTGAGCTCTACATTTTTCTCTGCTTCCCTTTCTGCTTCTCCCCTCCTTTCAATCTTCCCCCAAGGTTCCCATGCTCCAAATTTACCCAGGAGATCTTGTCTTTTTGTACTTTCTACTTCCCATGTAGATTAGATCTATGTAAGTCTTCCTTGGTGTCCTCATTGTTGTCTAAGTTCTCTGGGATTGTGGTTTGTAGGCTGGCTTTCTTTGCTTTGTGTTTAAAAACCACCTATGAGTAAGTACATGTGATAATTGTCTTTCTGTGTCTGGGTTACCTCACTCAAAAT
The DNA here is from genome assembly GCA_028555095.1 of Dicrostonyx torquatus. NCBI lineage: Eukaryota > Metazoa > Chordata > Mammalia > Rodentia > Cricetidae > Dicrostonyx > Dicrostonyx torquatus. The sequence goes on from JAQHUG010000065.1 coordinate 7,292,546, forward strand.
AATGTTTTCTAGCTCCATCCGTTTTCCTGCAAAACTCAAGCTGTTGTTATTTTTTTCTGCTGTATAGTATTCCATTGTGTAAATGTACCACATTTTCCTTATTCATTCTTTGGTCGAGGGGTATTTAGGTTTTTTCCAGGTTCTGGCTATGACAAACAAAGCTGCTATGAACATAGTTGAGAACATGTCCTTGTGGTACGATTGAGCATCCTTTGGATATATACCCAAAAGTGGTATTATTGGGTCTTGAGGAAGGTTGTTTTCTAATTTTTTGAGAAATCACCACACTGACATCCAAAGGGGCTGTACCAGCTTGCATTCTCACCAGCAATGCAGAAGTGTTCCCTTTTCCCTGCAACTTCTCCAGCATAAGTTGTCATTAGTGTTTTTGATCTTGGCTGTTCTTATAGGTATTAGAAGGAATCTCAGAGTTGTGTTGATTTGCATTTCTCTGATGACTAAGTATGTTGAGCATTTCCTTAAGTGTCTTTCAGCCATTTGATCTGTACTCCATTTTTTATTGGATTATATATTTTGGTGTCCAATTTCTTGAGGTCTTTGTTTATAGAATATTCATAATCATCAATTAAACATAACCAATTTCCATGGAGCTGAAAATAGCAGTATTGTACTTTTCAAGGAAATTTAGCAATTAAATTATCAGTTAATTACTCAGATAGAATTCTTTCCACCAGAATGAGCTCTCCTTAGTCAAAGCATAGAGATACTTTTCATAGGATTAAAAATTACTTTTGATCATGGCATTTATTTGGTTGACAGTACTCCTAGTTGTAAAAGTATCCACAAACCAAGAAAATAGCAATGTCAGTAAATTTATCTTCATTAAAATGTTACTTCAGTTTTGCAATGACCACCTTTAACAAATACGTTTATTGACTGCTTATAATACAATTACCTATAAGGTCAGTGGCATAATTTTGAAGGTGCCTGTTGAGTAAAGAACAGTATTAGATGCTCAATGGTATGAATGAGGCCCTTGGTTTGATTGTATTACCTCAAAAAAAAAAACTAAATTCAAAAATCAGCAATATTACAAGAATTAAAGAAAACTTGAATTCTCACATTAATGAAAAAAGCCTAAGAAATTATTGATAGAAAAACTCTCGGTTCAAGTATGGCATCTCTTTGACATGCTTTCAATAAAGACAATTAAAACTTTCTTTAGATTGTAAATCACCAAGAAAAACTGTAGTTCCATTTCAATTGTATTTTAATAAATAAAGACTGCCTGAAGATCTGGGAGTGAAATAGTCCCACTGGTCAGCCTTACAGACCAGATGATGGTAACATACACCTTTAATTGCAGTAGACACAATGACATACACCTTTCATCCCACTATGGAGATCGTGTGGTGCATGCCTTTAATTCCAGCCCTAGAGAGGAATACAAGATTGGGGAGGGGGGGAGACAGCTCTCAGACACAGTCTCCATCTGAGATTCCAATAGGCAGGATTGCCTTTTCAGACTGAGGTTGAAATAAGAGCCAGTGGCTATTTTTCTTTTGGGATCTTCAGGTTGAACCCCAATTTCTGACCCTGAGTTTTTATTAGTTATGCTTCATTTGGTGCCCAATGTTTTGGGGTACAAATTCACGTAGTTCCCAACTCCACGCCTACCTGGACCGGCTCAGAAAGTCTGCAGCCAAGGGTCTCCCATCTCTGCCTGCCTGACTTGATTTCACCTACTAAGTGGTTTTACCCAATTTGCACTTACTTCCCTCTACACCCGCTGCTTTCCCTGCTACATGGCAACTTGCTCAGCTTTTGGTTTGTGTTCCCAGATAAAATTTTACTGAAATCTCCTAATAAATTTTAATAAATTTGAAAGTTATGATAGCAGACTATGTCACCATCCAGGAATTTAATAACTTTTTGTTTATATTATAGATGATATTCTGCAAGATTTTTATGATTTTTTTCTTATGCATATGTTTTTCTAATATTGGGATTTAGCTTCATTTTTCATATTATATCTTTATAAAAATGGTTTGATAACCGAGCTAAGTCTGAGGCACTTTTAGAAATGATACAGTCTTTATGGACTAATAATGAACAGCTAGCTGTCAGGGTTTATACCATTGAAAATCAAAAGTTAGCTGAAAAAATTAATAACATTGAAAAGGATAGCATTAATTTGACAGAAAAAATTCAATCCATGTCAAAAGATGCTGAAAATTTATCTGAAGGAATTCATACTGTTGAATTTGACAATCAAAATTAGTTAAAAAGTTATATAGCTTAGCAGATAGAATATCTCTCTAGGAAGGCACACTGCAAGCCATTCAAATAATATCCAAGGATGAGAAGTTATCATTAATGGAAAAATTTCATACCTTAGAATCATATGTGCAGATTGAGAACCAGAGGTTATTTGAGTCAAATAGAAAAATTCACAGGTCAAGAGATTCAATCTTTACAAAAGACAGTGGTAAATATATTTGAAATGATTGAGGAAATTATCGGAACTGATGAGCATGGGCTGGAGGTACAAGGATAGGATTTAGCCTCACCAGTATGTGTCAGACCACATCTTGTCCCTATGCCACACAGCAGCCTTAAAGGCTTGGGACAGGATTCAAGAATCAGGAAAAGGAATTGAACCATATACTAGGGTTAAACAAGGGCAAAGAGAACCTTTTAGTGATTTTTTTTTTTTAAAAACATTTAACTAAGGCTGTACAAATAGGAGTAACAGACCCAGAAGCTAGACAAGTACTTATTAAATCTCTGAATTTTGAAAATGCAAACTTAGAATGCAAAAACATACTTGAACCTTTAAAGGTTAGATCAACACCAGTGGATGAGTGGATCCTGCACACAATGAATGTTGAGATATGTGATGATTATGAGGCTTGGGTCGGAGAAGCAACTTCCAAAGGTATGAGGAGATATTAAAATACCAAATGTTTTAATTGTGGTAGAATAGGACATCAGAGAGTAGGGATTGGAGACAAGGCATTCCTAGGAATGATGTCTGGGTAATATGAATATTTCTGGGTAATACAAAAATAGATGGTCTCAAACTTCTGGTTTATGTAGATGTGGCAAAGGTCAACATTGGACCAATGAATGTTGATTGACAAAAGACAAATAAGGCAGCCTGGTACAATTGAGAGCTTCTTGTAGGGGGCTCTTGGAGGCCCCAGGGTCAAATGTGGTCCAGTCATTCCCAGTCACTGTGGAGGACATGTCTCACTAGGAAAATCGAAAAATTCAATGCCTGCTGTAAAAAACCATACTGTTCTGGATAGTGGATTAAATGTGGGGGATAAATAAAAAATTCCAATAAGAAATAGAGCACATGTATTTTGACAGACTTCTATAAATGATCAATGACCAAAGTTGAGTGTGAATAAATAGCATTGTAATTGAGGGATTACTGAACACGGGTGCAAATGTGAGTATTATTACTCCAGAATTTTGGCATCCAAATTGGCCTTTTCAAGAGGCAGATATTCAATTCCTAGGAATTAGAACCCTATCTCAAGTGAAACAAGGCACGAGATGGCTTGATTGTATAGGGCCAAAATGACAGAGAGGAAGTCTGAGGCCATATGTGACTAATAACAGTGATTTTTATGGGGTCGTGATGGAATACCAAGATTAACATGCCTGCAGTCACAGAAATACATGTTTCTGGGAAGGATATTTTAAGGTACTATTTAAAAAGGTCACCAGCCATTCAGGCTGTACAAGAACAAAAAACAACTAGCAAACCTTCAGAGGTACCTTTGAAATGGTTAACTGAGGAACCAAAATGAGTTAACCAATGGCCTTTAACAGAAGAGAAACTGCAGGCTTTAAAACAGCTGTTCCAAGAGCAACTTGATGCTCACCATATTGTAGAATCAACCAGCCCTTGGAATTCTCCTGTATTTGTTGTTCAAAAGAAATCTGGTAAATGGAGAATAGTGACAGATCTAAGAGCTGTCAACAAAGTAATTCAACTTATAGGCCCTGTACAATTTGGAATTCCTTTGCCTTCCCTATTACCTAAAGGATAGCCTCTTACAGTTATTGATTTAAAAGATTGTTTTTTTTCCACTATATCTTCACAAGAAAAGGATAGAGAAAAGTTTGTCTTCACAGTGCCAACTTTTATTATTTCTCAGTCTGCTAGGAGAGATCAATGAACTGACCTTCCACAGGGAATGCTCAATATCCCCACCTTATACCAATACTTTTAAGTCAGGTATTGTAAATAATATGTAAACAGTTTCTTAAATCTATAATTTAATATAACATGGATGACATTTTGTTATCTTATTCAAATGTAGATACTTTAGAAAGAATGTTTGAAGAAGTAAAATTTTTTGACTAAATGGGGATTACAAATTGTTCCTGACAAAATAGGTTTATAGAAAATTAGAACACAAAAGGCACAAATTAGGAGAGAATGATTGTAAACTCTTCATGACTTTCAGCAATTATCTGGAGACATTTCCAGTCTAGAATCTGCTGGTGGCATAACACCTGACCTAATAATTAATTTAAACAAAACCTTAAGTGGTGACAAAGGTTTAAATAATCCCAGGGAATTGACACCTGAAGCTGAGAAAGAATTAACTGTGGTTGAAGAGATATCACAGTTGGCACATGTGGATTGGGAGGATTCAAATCTTAGTTGTATTCTAGTCATATTGCCTTCCAGAATTTCCCCAACAGGAATTTTAATGCAGAGGGCAGATATTATCTTAGAATGGCTCTTTTACTATCTAAACTGAGTAAAAAATTAAAAACTTCTGTGGAAAAGGTCTCTAAATTAATTATTAAAAATTGTTGAATTATTAAAAAAGTTGAGACTTTGTCAACTAGTAGGAATAGGCCCAGCAGAGCTTATAGTGCCTTTTACCCCTGATGAAATTAAATTATGGGAAGACAGTGAACCCTGGCAAATAGTTTGTACTAATTTTTTAGGAGAGATTAATAGTAATTATCCAAAAACAATAGAATTAACCATATAAAGAGAACTACTTGTATTCTTCTCTGCATTGCACATGACACACCAACAGCTGGAGCCCATACATTCCATACTTTTTTTCTTTTATTTTCCCCCGAGACAGGGTTTCTCTGAGTAGCTTTGGTGCCTATCCTTGAACTCACTCTATAGTCTAGGCTGGCCTTGAATTCACAGAGGTCCACCTGTCTCTGCCTTCTGAGTGATGGGATTAAAGTCATGTACTACCACCATCTGGCTCATTCTATACTTTTTAAAAGAAACTATTAGTTTTAAATGTTTTACATTGGTTTTACTTTTGTATTTTGTACACATAATATGTATATTGATACATACTTGTGTTGTAATTAGGTGGAGAGGAGAGGTTCAGGTTGTAGGTTCCCAGCCACCTGCTCCCAGGCCCCCAGCCACTGGCCCGCTCAGCTACTGGTTGCTTGCTTGCACCCGAAATAACCACATGACAAACTGGATTCATTTAAACTCTGCCTGGCTTATTATCATTAGCCTTTTCTCGGCTAGCTCTCATAATTAAACTAACCCATTATAA
>JAQHUG010000065.1:7300753-7323088 GCA_028555095.1 Dicrostonyx torquatus
TGCACCCGAAATAACCACATGACAAACTGGATTCATTTAAATTCTGCCTGGCTTATTATCATTAGCCTTTTCCCGGCTAGCTCTCATAATTAAACTAACCCATTATGTACATACATTTCTAATCTTGTTCAAGCTCATTTAACAATGTACAGCTCATTTAAAAATGTAATTAAATTTCTAGTCTGTGAAAATTACTATTATCAACTGTTTAAGATAATAAATAGAGGTTAGTAGTTAATCACCTAGTATAATCGATCTTGTAGTAACATTAGGTATGTTTTCAAGGTTAGACAAAGGTGTAATTTAGAGAGATATGTCATTTTCAAACACTTTAGAGATCTATAGGATATGGCATTTAAGATGTTTTAATAACCTAGGCTTTTCATTTTTATGACAATGAGTCATTTGCTCCTGGCAGCACCAGTATAGTTCAGAGAAGATAATGGACATCGATAAAACTCGACATTGAGTTTACGTTCTCTGTGGCAAAAGTAAGCCATTGGGCAAGAAAATGCCCCTGCCTCAACTTCAGACTTTATGCTGTCTTAATTAGATAAGCAGGACACAAAATATCCTGCTTCATAGTCTGTCAAATATGCTAGAACTGTAGGCCAAAGATGGATGCCCCAATGTTGCAGAGGATGGTCATTAAGGCAGTCAGCTATTTCTTAACATTTTTTGGAAGTCATTTGCTTGCATTTCCTGTTTACTTATATAGTATTATTTCCTTCTTTGGTCTCTGAGGGAGTTGACGATTTAGATAGCTATAGTTAGACTTTACCAGACACAGAAAGCAAGTATGATAAAAAATAAATTAGGTATAAGACTTTGGACTCACCAAGAGAAGACAGATAAGAAATGTTTCCCCTGAATTTGTCAAATGCAAATGGACTTGGTATTGTCATGTATTTATTGTTTGTATATATTATATATAGTGATAGTACTTATTGTATATAGTTTTCTTATATTATTTATTGCCTTCTTTTATTTTAGACAAAAAGGGGCATTTCAATTGTATTTTAATAAACAATGTCTGCCTGAAGATGTGAATGTAAAACAGTCCCACTGGTCAGACTTACAGACCAGTTATAGTAACATACACCTTTAATCACAGTAGCCACAATGACAGATACCTTTAATTCCAGTAGCCACACTTGTTGCCATAGAAATCAGATGGTGCATGCCTTTAATCCTAGTGTTGCACATTTTTAATTCCAACCCTAGAGAGAATAAAAAACGGGGAGGGTGGTGCGGCGTTGGCGGGCGGGACTACTCTCAGATACAGTATCCTTCAGAAAGAGATTTTAGGATGCAGGATCACCACTTTAGACCAAGGTCGAGGTAAGAGCCAGTGCTGGCTGTTTTACTTTTGGGATCTTCAGGTCGAACCCCAGTTTTTTTACCCTGAGTTTTTATCAATTGTCCTTCAGAAAATTGGTGCTGTGAATAAGAATGGCTCTGCAGGATCAAATTTGAATGTTTCATCACTAGGGAAGGCATTGTTTGAAAGGATTGGAAGGTTTAGGTGTGTCACTGTTGGAGGAAGTGTATCACTGGAGGTAGACTTTAAGGTTTGAGAAGGCCTTGCCATCCCAGACTCTGTCTACAGAACAGGATGTAGAACTCTCAGCTACTTCTCCAGTTCCAGTCTGCTTGCCTACATGCCACTGTGCTCCCTGTAATAATGATAATGCCCTAACCTCTGAAACTAAGTAAGACCCCAGTTAAAATACTTTCTCTTATAAAAGATGCCTTGGTTATGTTTTCTGTTCATAACAATAGAGCAATTAGACTAAGACAAAAACATAGAGCATGTCAAAGCATAATATTCTTGTTAGTTTGGGCTGTATGGAGAATTCTTTGTAGATTTGATCTGTTGGATTAATGTTTCTAGGTGCTATGTTTTTGAAAATACATGTCTAGTTTGGTTTCCTCCCCTTCCCCCTTTTCTCTCTTTCTCTCTCTTTTGGTTTTTCGAGACAGGGTTTCTCTATGTAGCTCTGGCTGTCCTGGAACTAGCTCTCATAGACTAGGCTGGCCTTGAACTCACAGATATCTACCCTCCTCTACCTCCCGAGTGCTGGGATTAAAGGCATGCACCACCACCGCCCAGTTTCCTCTTTGGATTTTTAGACTGGGTTTCTCTGTTCAGCAGCTCTGGCTAACCTGAAGCAATCTCTGTAGGCCAGGCTGGCCTCAAACTTACAGAGGCCTGCTTCTGACTCCTAAATGCTATGATTAAAGACATATGCCACCACTGCACTGCTTAGATTGAGTTTCCTATACCCATAGGAGAGGAGTTTGTAACATATTCTCTCCTATTTCTAGTCCTTATATCTTCATGAAAGTTTGTTATAAAAAATAACATGTTCCTTGAGTATGATGTGAATGCAAAAGTGCTTGAGCTTTCTTTATATTTTGGTAAAAGTCAGCAATATTATCTCTTATGACAACAGCAATGCTTATTGTCAATCGAAAATACAATACAAAAGCTATTGTATTCTCATTTGGATTGGTGTAAACCAAAAATGGAAAACCTTTCCCATAACTTCTTGGAGAATTAGCCTTTCAGTCCCTGACTCTACCCAGAAATAATGAGATTGGTCATTAATTCAGCTGTTCAGGGCATTTAGTAGCTTACTCTATACCACTGTAGAACCTGGAGATTATTTTAGGAATTGGAGGGAAAATGGCACTGTACACAGCTGTCATCCTTCTCTCTTGAAGTCTGTAATCAGTTAAATATAGGTAAATATATAATTAAAATGATTATGTTATTGGATGTATAGGTATAACCAGGAGCTCTTGCATAGGAGGTATTAGAAGTTGCCTCTTGTGATAGAATGAAGGGAATGTGTCTTTCTTGTACCATTTATCTCTTCTAGTATTGTTTTCACTTCTGTATTAACTACAGATAAATCGAACCGACTATTCATTTTTAAAGATCTTTTATCATGAAAAAAATTTAATATGGAAAATATTGTTTGTATGCTTTAAGTCCATTGCAGCCTTTATAGTTTTACATATAACATGATCCAGAGCTCATTAATATAATAGATGAATTTTTTGTCTTTTTTTATTATCGATTTTATTGAGTTATACATTTTTCTCTGCTCCCCTCCCTTCCTCTTCCTTCCCCTTCAACCCTCTCCCATGGTCCCCATACTCCCAATTTACTCAGGAGATCTTGTCTTTTTCTACTTCCCATGTAGTTTAGATGCATGTATGTCTCTCTTAGGGTCCTTGTTGTTGTCTAGATTCTCTGGGATTGTGAATTATAGGCTGGTTTTTCTTTGCTTTATGTCTAAAAGCCACTTATGAGAGAGTACATATAATAATTGTCTTTCTGGATCTGGGTTACCTCACTCAAAATAATGTTTTTTAGGTCCATCCATTTTCCTGCAAAACTCAAGCTGTCATTATTTATTTTTTCTGCTGTGTAAATGTATCACATTTTCCTTATCCATTCTTTGGTTGAGGGGCATTTAGGTTGTTTCCAGGTATTGGCTATGACAAACAATGCTACTGTGAACATAGTTGAGCACATGTCTTTGTGATACAATTAAACATCCTTTGGATATATACCCAAAAGTGATATTGCTGGGTCTTGAGGTAGGTTGTTTCCTAATTTTCTGAGAAATTGCCATACTGATATCCAAAGGGGCTGTACCAGCTTGCAATTCCACTAGCTAAGGATGTTGAACATTTCCTTCCTGTGTCTTTCAGGTATTTTAGATTCCTCTGTTGAGAGTTCTCTGTTTATTTCTATGCCCCATTTTTTTGGTGGATTATTTGTTCTTTTGATGACCAATTTCTTGAGTTCTTTGTATATTTTGGAGATCAGTTCTCTGTCCGATGTGGGGTTGGTGAAGATCTTTTCCCAGTTTGTAGGCTGTCATTTTGTCTTGTTGACTGTGTTCTTTGCTTTACAAAACATGTTCTTTTCGTTTTCAGGTGGTCCCATTTATTAATTGATTCTCTCAGTATCTGGACTCCTGGGGTTATATTTAGGTAGTGGTCTCCTGTGCCAATGCGATCAAGTGTACTGTGATTGGCTTTATGTTGAGATCTTTGATCCAGTTAGACTTGAGTTCTGTGCATGGTTATAGATACTGCTCTGTTTTCATTCTTCTACATGTTGGTATCAAGTTATGCCAGCACCATTTTTAAAATATGCTCTTTTTCCATTTTATATATTTTGCTTCTTTGTCAAAAATCATGTGTTTCTAGGTGTGTGGATTAATATCTGGGTACTCGATTTGGTTCCATTGGTCCTCCTATCTGTTTTTATACCAATACAGTCTGTTTTCAGTACTATAGCTCTGTAGTAGAGTTTGAAGTTAGGGATTGTGATGCCTCCAGAAGTTTCTTTATTGTACAGGATTGTTTTGGCTATCCTGGGTTTTTTGCTTCTCCCTATGGATTTCTTTCAAGGGATAGACGAATTTTCTTTAACTCTATTAGGGGACTATCTTTGTAGTAACTAATTAGGTTTGTATTCAGTGTAGTTGAGTCCTTACATACAAAGTAATGCAAAGAATATTTCTTTTCATCTTAAAAGTTTTTTATATAACATATTGTGACCATGTTTTTTCTTCCACCAACTCCTCCACAAGCCTTTCCACTCTTCCAGTTTAATGTTTGTGTTATATTTCTCCCAATACCCTCCTCACATAAAAGCCACTAAGACAAAAGTACCCAAACAAAAAGCCTATAAAAGATTGTGGAATTTGTTTTATGTTGGCCAATTACTGCTGGGTATGAGGCCTACTCTGAAGTATGGTTGATACATCCAGAAACACTCCATTGTGGAAAACTGATTTTCCCTTTGCGAGCAGGTATTGACTGGAAGTAATTATTTTGTTAGAGCTGGGACTTTGTGTCCATTTTCCCCTCTCTCAGTACTGGGGCGCCATCTGTCTTGAACTTTGCCTATCTTATGGGTGCTGCCACAGTCTCTGTGATTTTATATGAGAGCATCAACCCTGTTATGTCCAGAAGAAACTGTCTCCTTCACATCATTTATTGTCTTTGGCTCTTACAATCTTTCTGCCTCCTCTTATGCTTAGATCCCTCAACCTTCACGGGAGGGGTTTGATGAAGACTGAGTGCTACAAACGCTTTCATTCTCTGTTATATACTGTCCAGTTGATGGATCTCTTTGTTAATTACCATATACGTCAAGAAGCTTCTATGATGAGGGGTTTAGGCAGGTGCTGGAGTTATTTTATTGCTGTGTCCCTTTAGCAGAATAATTGTAGTGGATTTTCTCCTAGGCTCATGTGACCTGTTTTAGGTTCTTAACCACTTTAACAGTGTCAGATGTGGGTTCCATTTCATGGGATAGACCTTAGATCCAGTCAGAATGGTTTGTTATTCCCATAACATTTGTGCCACTGTTATACCAGAATACTTTGCTGTCAAGGTTGCTGTTGTAGGTGGCAGGGTTCATAGCTGGTTGAGATTGACAGTAACTGTTCTCCAGCAGTATGCATACTACCTTCTAGTACAAAGCTTCTAGTTGTGTAACAGCTTAGTTTCTCCATTTTTTGATAACACAAGTAAGTCTCGTGACTGTAGAGAACAACTGGCAACCTTGGCAATTGCCTGTGATATTTCAGGGTGAAAGGATTCCTGGCACCCATTTGGCCGACCGTAATATGTAACTCATTCCTGGCACTGGAGGTTGTACTTTCTATAAAATGTCTAGTTTTGTCATTATCTTTCTTCTATATGGTGACTCCATTTAAATTTTTTCATATTTGTATATATTTTTGAAAACTTGTATAATAGATTTCCAAGTGGTTTTTCAGATGGCCTTTAGTGTTAGTTTTTTCTCCTTATATTTACCCCTTTACCCTGTTTTCTCATCCCCTTAACATTTAATCCTCCTATTGTAGTTTCCCCTTTATCTCTCTATAACACTATATCCTATTTCCTTTTCCTAGAGAGAGCTTCTCCCTCACCCCAGGCCCCTAGTCCCTTAGTAGTTTCTAACAACTGTGGTTATTTGGATTTAGCACACGTATCAAAAAGTTAAAAGTTAACATCCATGTATTAGAGAAAATGTGCAGTATTTGCTCTTTGGTGTGGGTTACGTCACTCAGAATGATTTTCCAGCTTCATACATTTACCTGCAAATTTATATTTTATTAAACAGTTGAATAATATTCCTTTGTATAAATGTACCACATTTTTCATTATCCATTTATCAGCTGATGACCATCTAGGCTATTTCCAATTTCTGGCTATAAAAAATTCGCTCTTAAGTTAAATTTAAAAGTAGTTAAGTCTTTCTCAAATTAACAGTAAGTATAATGTCAGTAATGAAGGTAGAACGTGTAAATGTTATTCTGTTACAGTTGTTCAAAATTTAAATTTTGTAATTTTTCTTTATAGACATTCCACTTCTTCCATCTATTATGTCTTTAAGTTTAAGTGAAAATGAAGAGAAATGTGGACCTTTTGTGGTACACTGGCTAAACAATAAAGAGCTGCATTTTACATTGTCCATGGAAGTCTTCTTACAGCAACTTAGAAAAAGTTTTGAACAGCCTTCATCTGAGGCCAGTGTAGAAGATTCTATTCAGCCAGATATAAAATCTGATGAAGGTAAAGATTTAAGAAGGGTGAAATTTTGAATTTTCAGCCATAAATAAGCATTTTTCATATAAGGATAAAACTACATATTGTAAGATAATCTCCAAGATTGTTCTGACTTAGTGTAAATGTGGATTTTAATAACTTTGTGTAGATGCTCTTGCTCATGTCACTTTTTTTTCAGAGCTTTCTGTTCTTTTGAATTTATCAGCATTAAGTCTTTGTTGCTTTATTAACTATTTGTAGAATCATAACATCAAATACATAGTCTCTTATGCTACACGATTGCTCACCTGAATCTGCAGTTAATATATAATTGATTTATATGTACATGAGCATTGAGAAATACTGTATGTAGGAAGATGGCAACTATGCTTAACACTGTACCCATAACACCATGCTGCATTGTATATATGATCTTAGACCCCTTTTTGTTCCTCGGGCAAGGTATCCTGCCCCATCTTAAAGAAGCAGGGGGAGGGTGGTGGGGTAGTAGGGGAGCGGGAGGGCCGGGAACAAGGGGAGTAAATGTAAATTTTTCTTTTAACAATAATAATAAAAAATAATAATAAGTGTTTAAAAAAAAAACAAAAAGAAAGAAAGTGGAGAAGGAAGAGAGGGCAGTGTGAAGATAACACTGTTTCTCTGCCTTGGCTCAGCATTGACACATACCACTTCCACTCTGATTGCATTGACAAGAAACAATCACAGAGCCCCATGTGGTCTCATTTTCAAACTTATTTGTCTTTGCTTATTTTTCATTTCATTCTGATAAAAGGTTTTAATCTTCTTTCAAATAATTCTCCATATTCCTAATCTAGGAGTTGAGGAGCGGGCCTAGAGCCTGGATATTTTTTTTTTGAAAAAAGTAAAGAAATACATGTTTGTATATATGTTAACAGCCCTGGTAGTTGCCTGGTAACTAGGCTAACTTTTGTTGCCTTATTTCTTGTTAATACAGAAAGTATGGTTTCTTGCTTTGGATTCATTTAGGAAATTCTGTGTTAATTTGTAGTGATAGCTTTATTGTATTTACTTGGTTCATAAACTCTTTGCTTACAGAAATGGATGATGTTGATGATTTAAAAATAAATCATGAGAAAAAGGAATTGGGTGAAGATAAAATGCTACCAAACTCAAATTTTACACCATTATCGTCAGCTGCTATTGATCATCAGATTGAAGTGCTTCTGTCTGAATGGAGTAAAAATGCAGACATGCTTTTCAGTATTCATCCCATGGATGGTTCTTTACTAGTTTGGCATGTAGATTGGCTGGATGAGTACCAGCCTGGTATGTTTCGTCAAGTACAGGTATTGTTTGTTAATCATCTATGATGAGTTACTTCTTTTTTTGTGTGAAAACTTTTTGTGATATGTTTTTATTGTAATTATATGTTCTAATGCCTACTTTCTTAATTCTAGGTGTCCTTTGTTTCCAGAATACCTGTAGCTTTCCCCACAGGTGATGCAAACTCTCTCTGTAAGAGCATAGTTATGTATGCCTGTACGAAGAATGTTGACTTGGCTATTCAACAAGGAAAACAGAAACCTTCTGGCCTCACTCGTTCCACATCAATGCTTATCTCATCTGGTCACAGTAAATCATCCAACAGTTTAAAATTAAGTATTTTTACTCCTAATGTTATGATGATTTCAAAGCATGCCGATGGATCTTTGAATCAGTGGCTGGTTAGTTTTGCTGAGGAATCTGCTTTTTCTACAGTTCTTAGTATTTCTCACAAATCCAGATATTGTGGTCATCGTTTTCATCTTAATGATTTAGCTTGCCACTCAGTATTACCATTACTACTGACAACTTCACATCATAATGCATTAAGGACACCAAATGTGGGTAACCAAAAGCACGCTCATGACACTGTAAATACTGAAGACTGTTCCTTGACTCAGCAAAACAAAGACAATGTTGATATGGCATTTCAAGATCCCAATGCAATTTATAGTGAGCTTATTCTTTGGAGGGTTGATCCAGTTGGGCCATTATCCTTTTCTGGAGGAGTATCTGAGCTGGCCCGGATTAATTCTCTTCATGTTTCTGCCTTTTCCAATGTGGCGTGGCTTCCTGCTCTTATACCCAGTTATTGTCTAGGTAAGCATACTATGATTTTATTTCAGTAATTTTATTTTCAGGCACTCTTGCTCAAAAGTTAAATTTTAAATGTTTATAAATACTTTCTAGGTACATACTGCAACTCTCCTAGTGCATGCTTTGTAGCTAGTGATGGACAGTATCTGAGGTTATATGAAGCTGTTATTGATGCCAAGAAACTTTTATATGAGCTTTCCAACCCTGAAATTTCTGTAAGTACTAGTTTTATGATGTTTTTAGATACTTAATATATACTTTCTTGGCCTGTGCTAGAATTGTGACCTATAATTCATGACAAATAAGTGTATTTTTTTTACTGTATTTTTTTTCACATTCACTTATGTAGTGATTTTAAGGTAAGCTCTTTCATCATTTTAGGTTGGGCGTGTAGCTCTGAATTGAGTATGTATGTTAACATGCTGTAGTCCATAGTTCAAGACCCAGCCCCTCCCTCTGACCAAAAAGGAAAAAAAGAAAGTCTAGTTGTGTGTTACTTTGCTCAGAAATAAATGGGGACTAGCTTTTGTAGTAGAAATTGTTGGTTTCTGTTTAGTTAAAGTGGAATTTCAGTGTTAAACATGAAAAGAAAACGGTCACAGTTTGGTTACAGCTCAGGCAAGGTTTTGAATGCCATTTACTGTGGAAGAGACCCTACTTCTTCCTAAGCCTAACTAATGGAAGCTACTGGCTGTGTTTACTGAGCACCTCCACTAAGAAAGCATTGCTGCAGATTTCAGTTCTAGTATTTAGTCAGGTTTTTTTGGTTTTGGTTGGTTGCTTGACTGTACAAAAAAATATTGTTTTCTTTTGAGACAGTTATTTTGCTTCAGATTCCTATGTGTTCCATTGTAAGCATTTGACAGCATATCATGTTTATTTTGTGTTTTTAAATACCTCCCGAGGCAGCATTCAGGCTGTGCTTAAGATTCCTGCTTACGAGATTCTGGCTTAAGGAACTAACAGTTACTAGCTGTTTTAATGTTCAGATTGTAAAGTAGTTGACTTATTTGGTTTATTCTAGTCTGCTTGACACTAAGTTCCTTTTACAGTATAATTTTACAAAACACAGTGTTTTGCAAAGTATATGTATATGTATGTATACATACACATATTGTTTAGTAGAGAAAGACATTTATTGAGGGCCTTTTATTTATTCAATATTGTTTTAACTGCTGAGAATTTAGCTGTGAAAAATCAAGCTGATACCACAAAGTTCATTGTAGTGAAGCAAGATATAGCTGGCTGAAGGGAACTAAATAAAAATACATTGATTAGCAAGTTCGGTGGAGAGAAACAATGTTGCAAAGGAAGTAGGAAGTGTCCCTTAAGTTACTATGTATGGAAAAACCTTATAAAGACTTGAAGGAGTGGAGTGACCTAGACATCTGTCTACAGAAAGAGTGAGCCAAAAGGAAAGTTGACCTGTTCATGGACTCTGCAACCAAAGCATGTTGGTTATATAATAGCACACTAAGGAGATCATTGTGGATTAAAGTAATATAGAGTAGTCAAAAATTAAAACAGAAAGGTAACCTGCTGAGATCCTCTGAGGGCCTTATAGTTTATCCCGGTAACTTAGACTTCTGCCTAATGACATAAAAACTATAGTGAGTCTTTCTCTGTCCCACCATCTAGCTCCCAAATAGCCACACAGAGACTTCATTTAAGTATGAATAGTTTGGGCTTGTTTCTAACTAGCTCTTATAACTTAAATTAACCCATATCTTTTAAATCTTTTAATCTCTTATTTTTGTTTTTAACATGACTGGGTTCCCTTTAATTTGTAATGCCCATGTTGCTTCCTCTGTTTCTCACTGGCATCTTCATCTTCTTCCCAGTATTCTCTCTGTCCCCAAAATCATGCCTTGCTTTTGGCTATTTAGCTTTTTGCTATGGCAATCACAGTGACATATCTTCACAGTGTAAAGGAATATTTCACAACAAGAAACCATTAAAAGTTATGCCCATGTGAAAATTATTTTATGTAGGTTTTTAAAATAGGTCACTATGACAACTGTGATGCCCGTATGTGTGAGAAAAAGAATGACTCTAAAGCTACAGAGAAACCCTGTCTCAAAAAAGAAAAGTAAAGAAAAAAGTAGAATAAGACAGACCAATTTAAAAAGCTGTAACCTAGTCTAGGAGAATGATAAGGAGCCAAGAATGGTTATGAGGGTTAATGTTAGAAATGCTGAAAGGTAGCTTAATTTTAAATGTATTTTGAAGGTATGTAGTTAGAATTGGACAGGATTTTAGATGTGAGAAAAAAGATGACGGTCATAATTTGTGTGAGCCTCGTGCAAAGTAGCATTGTTATGGTTGAAATAAGAAAGAATGTACAGCTAGAAGATTTGGAAGAATTGGGGGATTTAAGATCCCTCTTTTGACATACTTGTTTTGAGATGCCTCT
Source organism: Dicrostonyx torquatus (assembly GCA_028555095.1). Classification (NCBI taxonomy): domain Eukaryota; kingdom Metazoa; phylum Chordata; class Mammalia; order Rodentia; family Cricetidae; genus Dicrostonyx; species Dicrostonyx torquatus. Next base: position 7,311,873 of record JAQHUG010000065.1, read on the forward strand.
TTGCCATCCAAGAGATCCAATAACGTTGCCTTTGGGTTTTAGAATTATGTATGGACTGAAGATATAAAATAAGTAGCTGAGGCCAGGTGTGGTGGTACATGCCTTTCTTGGGAGGGAGAGACAGGTGTACCTCTGTGAATTCCAAGCCAACCTGGTCTACATAGTGAGTTCCTGAACAGCCAGGACTATGTAGAGAGACCCCCATTTCAAAACAAAACAAACAAAAAAAAGCATAACGATAATAAGAAATACTGAGAAATTTAAAGTTGCAGAGGTAGATGTAATTGTAGAAGGTGGGAATGTAGTTAGAAAAAGTAAATGATAGAAGTATTAAATAGTACATTGTATTATTAAAATATGTTTTATATAGTATTTTATAGAAGCTCAATGAAGTATTCATAGGAGAGAGTGATCACCAGGATCAAATGCTATTGGAAGGTTAAATATGTGAAAATTAAGAAATGAACACTGAATTTCACAGTATGTGAGGATATGTGACTCAATAGGTCAGCATATTTGAACTAAGGATATGACTCATTGGGCAGAGTGTTTACTGCACAGCCTGACCCAGAAACCACACAAAAGCTGGGCACTGAAGTGCATATATCTGTAAGAAACCTGCTAGCCAATTAGTTTGGTTTACAATAAGGTGGACGACAAGGCCTAGCACCCAAGGTTGCCCTCCTACCTCCTTCGAGATACTGTGGCACGTGAGTGTTGGCTCCTGCTCACTATCTCTCTGTCACTTTGTATCTCCTCTTGTCTCCCCCTCACCTTTTGCACACACACACACACACACACACACACACACACAGAGTTATAACAACAAAAACATTGTAATGGTGGGAAAGGGAACTGGAGAGGTGAATCAGCAACTAAGAGCACTTGCTGCTCTTCTAAGGACCCTAGTTTAGTTCCCAGTACTTGCAGCATCACAACCACTTACTTATAGGTCTAGCTCCAGGGTATTCAACACCGCTGGTCCTCTGCAGATACCTGCATTCACATGTGCATATCCATACATACATAGCACATTAATTTTTAAAAATTTAGTTCATTTTAAAAATCAGCCTATAGAAACAAGATGCTAACTTATATCATTAGCTGTCTTCTCCACCTTAAAATTAATGTTTTAGCTTCTTTGAGTTGGTTGGTAGACTACTTGGTTTAATTTAAGTAAGGCCCTGAGTTCTTCTATTCTTGGTCCCACTAACATACACACGCACGCGCGCACACACACACACACACACGCTACCTTGAAATTTAAGTAGAGTGTTTATCTAGATAGAGAAACTATCCTTATGGTGGCTAATAAGGAGACTCTTAGATAGGGGCTGTAGCTCAGTGAAAGATAGTGTGTTAAACATGCACAGGGCCTTGGGTTTTATTCTCAGCATAACAACAAAATAAACAAATATGTTACTCTGAAAGATTGATATTTTAAAAGCATTGCTTAGAGTATATCCAGAAAGTTGAAGGCAGTCCTTTTTTTTTGGTTTTTCGTGACAGGGTTTCTCTGTAGCCTTGGAGCCTGTCCTGGAACTAGCTCTTGTAGACCAGGCTGGTCTCGAACTCAAGAGATCCTCCTGCCTCTACCTCCCAAGTGCTGGGATTAAAGGCGTGCACCACATTGAAGGCAATCTTTTACTTTGTTTGGTATAAGATATTCTCCCCCTAAGTTGCCAAGTGTTGCCTTTTTTTAACCCCTCTGTACCTATTGAGCTGTAAGTCTACTCATTTCTTTGTAATTTCTATTATGGTAAAATCTTATAATGTTTATGGTTGAAAGAAACTGTAGTGATATTTTGTTTGTATTTTAACAAATAAAGCTTGCCTGAAGATCAGATTAAAGGTTTTAATCCCAGCACTTGTGAGCCGGGTAGTGGTGGTGCATGCCTTTAATCCCAGCACTAGGGAAATGGATATAGGAGTGATATGGCTGGGTGGAGAGAGGAATATAAGGCCGAAGGAGACAGGAACTCATTGCAGCCTGAGATCTGGTGCTAACAGATGCAGTCTGGAGATGGCAGTCTGAGGACAGGATTAAGCTTTCAGTCTGAGTATTTGGGAGAGGTAAAGATCTCTCTAGTGACTGGCTGCACTGCCTCTGATCCTTCAGCTTTTACCTCCTAATATCTGAGTCTGAGTTTTTATTATTAAGGCCAACTAGAATTCGTGCTACAAGAAAATATGTTTAGATCTACTTGAATTCGTTATTTATCTTCATTGTGGTTGAAATATTTCATACTTGTTTTTAGCTACTTTTAAATTTGTTTACTAAAGGAGATTTTTTTTTTAACAGAAATATGTTGGTGAAGTGTTTAACATCGTCAGTCAGCAGTCAACAGCCAGGCCAGGCTGCATTATTGCATTAGATCCCATTACCAAGCTTGTAAGTATTATTTTTCTGCTATTTAGGATTAGGTAAATGACATATATGTCAATTTATATTGGTATTTATTTATCTCAGCATGGCAGAAAAACCCAGTTCCTTCATGTTTTTCAAGAAGATTTCATTTTGAATAACCTTGAGAAGAAAAGTCTGGGGAAAGATAGCATTTTATTGGATCCAGGTAAGGAAAAATTTTGATGTGATGAGAAATATGCAGCTTATGTTACATAGTTTATAAAGATAAATTAATACATCTCAAGTTGTATTTCAGGTTGATTTTTTTAACATATATACTGTTATCTCTTTCTTTTGTCTATGAACGTGTGCATTTATTTATATGTATTACTAGTAGCCTAGGCTGGCCTTGAAATTCCCTGCTCAAGGTATCCTGTTGCCTTAGCTTCCTGAATAGCTTAAATATAGGCATATAGCCTTTCTTTTTAGCTTATTTTTTTATTTTACTCTTAACCAGGAAATAAACAACACAAATCAAAGCAAATTGACTTTCCTCAATTTAAGCTACTTTCCTTATTTCCTCCCTGCTACCTGATCTCTTTCCTAGACTTTTTTTTTTTTTAAACTGTCCTGGTGATTAATTAAGCTAAGCTAGTGTTCTACAATTGAGCCCTATCCCCAGCCCAGTTACATGTACTTTAAGTACACAATAGATGAAATCTGTGAGCAAGTGAGTGCTCTTTTCATGGGTGTATTGATTTGAAAAATGTGGACACTTGACTTTGTGGAAGCCCACAATTTAAAGAAATAAGTATTTAAAATGATAATTATTAATTACTGTCTTAAGTAATATAAATATATGTATAATAAAACATTTATAATAAAAGTTCATTTTAATTAGCCACCTTATCTTATTGTTAACTTGCATGAGGGAAAGTTGAAGAAACAGAGCTAAAATTTCTTGACTATCAGTTTTAATTACAGAGGCAAACCAAACTGGGTTATTTCTCTCCTGAACACTAAAATCCAGTTACACTGTATCAATCAAGTCAGTTATTAAGTCTCAGATAATATTAACTACATTATTTATTTGTTCAAATAGCCACTTCTCTTTTGAGAAATATTCCTTAGAGTTCTGCACCTTAATGTTGATAGTTTCTTACTGTGGTTTCACTTAACTTTTTATCATTTTCCATTAGATTTCATGAACTGTGAAAATATACTTTTTTACTGTACTTTTTAAATTCTGGACATTGTAGCCATATGCAAAAAATGAGAGGAATAAAGGGATGGCAAGATGGTTCAGACAGTAAAACGTTTGTCATACAGCATGAAGGATCTGAGGTTAATCTTGAAACCCAGGTTTAAAAAGCTGGGTACATTTGTAATCCCAGTGTTTTAGAGTCAGACCCAGATTGGCCTCAACACACGTGCACTGCTTGAGCACCACCCCTCAAATACACACAAAGATGACAGGTTTAAGATGAAGAATTCAAAAATGAAACACACTTTTTCTAAATGATATCAAGACTACTAATATTGTTAATTTTTTGGAGTGAGAAAATTTGAAGAAAGTTTTTACTAGAGTTTGAGAGACAAACAACAGAGCAGGCAAGCTGTACGTCTTGGTGCCTGCTAGGAGTGGGGAGAAGAAAAGAAGAGAGAAATACACTCCTTTTAAATTTAGTGTCTGAGAAAACTAGATGGGTCAGCAATGGAGGACAAGCACCACATGGCACGTGTGGGGAGCAGCTTCAGGAAAAGTGAAAAGAAGCTCATAGTGTTGAGGAACGCATGTCCAGGCTTGAACTGGCATTTGAAGAGAAGAGTAGAAAGCCTTGTGAGGTGGTGAACACCTTCAATGTCAGCGCTTGGGAAGCTGAAGCAGGCACATCTCAATGAGTTTGATGTCAGCCTGGTCTACAAGAGTGAGCTCCAGACCAGCCAAGGCTATGCAGTGAGATCCTGTCTTAAAAAGAAGGAAAGACCGGGCGGTGGTGGCGCACGCCTTTAATCCCAGCACTCGGGAGGCAGAGGCAGGTGGATCTCTGTGAGTTCGAGACCAACCTGGTCTACAAGAGCTAGTTCCAGGACAGGCTCCAAAGTTACAGAGAAACCCTGTCTCAAAAAAACAAAAAAAAAAAAAAAAAAGAAGGAAAGAAAGAAAAGTCAAAAGGAAAATGCCAGCAAACTACATGGCAAAGGAACCACAGTGCTGGAGCCACAGTTCTACATGATAAATGTTCCTGCAAGTAACTACAAATGGCTGCATACTGTTTTTTAGTAACTATAGTAAAAGTAAATTTTTTAACACTGCTGTTCAGTAAATTTTGCTATTTCTTGTTTCTAGCATTTTCTGCTCGAAGATTCTTTTATTTTTAATTTTTTTCTCTTTAAAACCATATACCTGTTCTAGTATTTCTTAAAATACTCAAGGAATTCTTGCTGATTATACTTGCTTTTCTTATTGTTGTTTCTCCGAAAATGTCTATGGAGGTATATTTGTCTATTTTGCTCTATGAAGAAAATACTTTGCAGATAATTTTAAGAAATGATTTGGTCTTGTCCTTTCTTTTTAATTCTTCATTTGGTTTTATTGTCAGGGTAATACTGACTTTTTAAAAGGGGGTTTGAAAGTATTCCTTTCTATTTTATGAATTAATTTGAGTATTATTTATGTGTGTTCTTCTTTGATGTTTGGTGTAAGTCTGCAAAACTTCATTCAGGCTGTAGGCTTTTTCTTACTGGGATTGTTTTTAGTGACTCCTTCTGTTTCATTGGTTGTTATAGATCCATTTATTGTATTTACTACTTCTTGACTTTGGTAGACTATATGCACCTAGAAATTCATCTATTTCTTTTAGATTTCCCGCTTTAGGAGACTGTAAATTTTTAAAGTATGCCCTCATTATTCTCTGAATATTTTCAATGTTTGTTGTAATGTCTCTCCTTTCATCTTTAATTTTATCAGTTTATCTTACCTCTTTCATTTGGTTAATTTGGCTAAGGACTTGCCAATTTTATTTATCTTCTCAAAAAAAAAAAGCCCAACTATTTGCTTCATTGATTCATTATTTTCTGCACTAGCATGGTTATTTTTTATACTAGTTTGCATATTAATTTGTTTTTTTTCCAGTGCCTTAAGGTTCATCATCAGGATGTTTATTGAGATATCTCTGATTCTTTTTTAGTGTAGTGGGCCTTTAGAGCTGTAAATGTAGAACTGATCTTATCCTACCCCTTAGATTTGGCTGTGTTATGTTTTCATTTTCATTTAGTCTTAGGAAGGTTTTATTTCCTTCTTGATTTTTGCAATGACCTATTCATCATTCAATAACTTACTGACTAAACTTCATGAGTTTATATATATTCTCTTAGGGATGTCTAGTTTTATTCCATATGACAGAATACAGGTTATAGTTTGAATTATCCTGTATTTGTAGAGACTTTGTGTCTTAAAATGTGATCTATTTTAGAGAAGTTCAGTGGTGTGCTGAGGAGACTATGTATTCTTTGATATTTGAGTGGAATGTTCTCTATATTAGGAGAGGTTTGCAATTGTAGCATTTCAGGCTTTTAAACAAATCTCTAAGCCCTTCCTGATTTTCTGGTTTGGATTGAAAAGTCACCAGTTAACTTTGATGGGCTTGCCTTTTCACGTCATTTGACTTTTTCTTTTGTAGCTGTGTATATACTTCCCTTGTTCTGTACACAGATACAGTATTTAAATTATAGCATGACACAGTGTTTTATTTTCTGGTCCTTTCTGTTTGGTTTTCTGTGTTGTTCTTGTGTCACCCTGCACCTCTGCCAACAAGGTGTGAGAGCAGGTCCTGCATCTCGGCTGTGCTGCCCAGGTGAGGAGCAGGGCCCACTTTCCTACAGCTTGTAAGGAGGAGCAGGCAGCAAGGGGTGAGGGGTGTGGCGGGGGACATCTTTCTCAAGCCTACCTACCCACTGACAGATAAATAGCTGGGGATAGCTCTCCCATGCTAACAACATCAGGGTTGGTCCACCCACACCTCTTCAATAGGGTCAGCTCTACTGTGCTGCCCAGATGAGGTGCAGCTTTCACTTTTCCAAATTTTGCAGCTGGTAAAGGGGAAGGTCAACCCACTCGCCAGCTGGAGGCAGTAGAAGCTGGGGGGAAGGCATCTTTACCTCATGCCTACCACCTCTCTGCAGAGGAGTACCAGCTATGCCTCTCTCACACTTCAGGGCTGGTTCACCAGCATTCCTGTCTACAGGGCCAGCCTGGCTGTGCTACCCAGGCAAGGTATAGGGCCTGTTTTCCCGAGTGCTGCTTTTACCTTTTTTATGTTCTGTGATTTATATCATTGCCTCTGCGTGTGTGTGTGTGTGTGTGTGTGTGTGTGTGTGTGTGTGTGTGTGCGAGAGAGAAGATTGAAGACTGAATCCATGACATAATGCTTAGCAAGCTTTCTATCAGTGAAGTATACCTGCAGCTTCTTTTATTTTGAGACAGTCTTGCCCAAATTGCTCTCGAACTTGGGATCTATCTGCATCAGCTGTCGAAATAGCTAAGGTTACTGATATAGACACCCATTTCTGACTGTAATGTTAATTTTTGTTTAGATAATTTTTTATATATGAAAAATAGATTACAGTGAAGTAATCTTGCACTATAATCTTTCACAAAAGAGGCAATAATCTACTGGTTTTGTAATAATTTCAGAAAGATGCATTTAATTTACACTTTGCAGTATGAACTAAGATGGATTCCTCCTTCCTTCCTTTCTTCTTTTTTATTTTTTTGTTGTTATTTTGTCTGTACATCTGTATTTGTGTGTTTATGTAAATGTAGGTGTGCATATACCAGGGTGCATGCATGTGGAGGTCAAACACAACTTTTGGGATTCAGTTCTTGCCTCCCTCTCTTTTGGGCAGTCTCACTTTTTTTTTCCCCTGCTGTTTCTAACTGGAATGTGAGCTTCTAGGCAAGTCTTCTATCTCTACTTCTTATCTCAGTAAAGGAATACTGAGATTATAGTTGTACACTAACACATCTGAACTCTTGTCTTCAAGCTTGCATGGTAAGCTAGGACTAGTGAGCTCAGTAGGTCAGGTGGTTTGTCTCTCCCTCCCTCCCTCCCCACTTCCTCTGTGCTTGTGTGTGTGCGTGTGAGAGAGGGACACACACACATAAAAAATACTTTCTGAACTATGTATTATTATAAAGACTTAAGCTGGGCAATGGTGGCTCATGCCTTTAATCCCAGCACTTGGGAGGCCAAGGCAGACCAATTTCTGTGAGTTTGAGGCCAGCCTGATCTATAAAAGTTAGTTTCAGAACAGCTAGGACTGTAACACAGAGAAACTCTGTCTTTAAAAAAAAAACACCAAACAAAATACAAAAAAGGGGCAACATTTTTGTATGTAACTTACCCTGGAATGTCCACACGTCACTGTTCTACCCCTCCCCAGACTCTGTGTAGCCTTGGCCATCCTGGAACTCAGTTTGTAGACCAGGCTGGGCTCAAACTCAGAGATTCACCTGCCTCTGTCTCTTAAGTGCTGAGATCAAAGGCTACCTTGGAAGGTTTTAACAATACAATTTTTATTGTGATATATTCGCCTAAAGTACCATGTTGTCTTACATAGTTTCCATTTCTTTAGCAATGTCCTACCTACTAGGATATCACTGTGAGCAGTTCAGTGTTAGTGACTTGTAATAGGACTTTTTAAGGTTGGAATGTTCAAATTCAACATTTAAAATTTAGACTTATGAAAATGAAATTTGCCTATAGCATGTATATAATTAAAATTTCATGATAATGCAAAGTCATTTGCTAACATCATCAAATACATTCTATAATGTTGCTTTGCGTTTTTAAGATTCTTTCTCTAAAATAGTAAAAGCTACTTTAACTTGGTATATTTAGTATACTATCTCATCCATTTGATGTCAACAGGCAATTCACCTCATGGATTTTCTGAAAAGTTCTACCTGGTTGTGATAGAGTGCACTCAAGACAATCGTTCACTGTTACACATGTGGGATTTACACTTAAGGTCCATTCCTGTCTCACTGGGTAAGTCTACTTACTTCATTTGTGTAGGGTTTTGTTGTTGTTGTTGTTTTTTGAGCTTTTTTTCCTTGTAAGAAAAAAATTTTTGCTTTATTACATAGTTTACAAAATCCTACATGCATTAACTGAAAATGGTTTTGTAAAACCATATTCTTGTAAATAATATAATTTGTTAATATTACATATTACTTATACAAAATAATGGGTTTATTAACTTTTTATAAATGTGTTTAGTTACTTGAGCATATCTTCCCTTTCCCCTCTTCCTCTTCTTCCTCTGTTATTCTTCTTACCTATGTCTCCTTTTCCATGGTTTAGAATTAGTTTTTGAAATCATTCTTATATACTGTAATAATTACAGTTTTTTTAGAATACCAAAAGTAGAACACCTTTCTGACTGTTGTCCTATATACAGTGTCTGCAATTTTATATTTTAGCTATGTATTAAAAAGCAATTACAATATTCACTCTTAGAGAGTTCCTGCTCAGATTTTGGTTCTGTTTTTTTTGTTTGTTTGTTTGTTTGTTTTTGTTTTACAGATGAAAGAACAGACACAAAAATATCAGAAACTATTTGGGTACCAGAAGAACATTATTCCTCTTCTCCAGAGAAGATTCTTTCTCCGTTTTCACAGAGATTCCAGGCTTGCAGAGCAAATCTCCAGACCACCAGCAAGCTGTCCCTGTCCTCTGAAATGGTGTACAGCAAAGAGCTGGACCTGCCGGAAGGGGTGGAGATCATCAGTGTCCAGCCTTCAGCAGGTCTGTACGTCCCCCACAGACTAAGCCAGCTTTGTAAAGCCTGGGTGCTTACAATGTTCCTCAAATGCTGTAACTTACTCTGAAATACACACAAAGCAGAAATGGAAATAATTCTATTGAGAACCTAAAATTGAAGGTTTAAATTTCTTACTATGTTTTCAAGTTACATGACATTTTTCAGCCAAGTTGTATTGGAAATACTGATTTTTTTTTTTTTTTAAAAAAAAGCGATATTTTTGGGTAGATGTCTTACCTACTTTTACTTACTGCTTGGACTGAATACCTGAAAATGTTTATTTTGGCTCCCAATTTAAGGTACAAACTAGCATGGCAGAAGTTTGAACTAGCTGGTCACATTGTGTCTACAATCAATCAGGAAGCAGAGAGCTGTACATGAAAGCTGCTGCTTAGCTCACTTGACTCGCAGTTTTACTACTTTTCTATTTCAATGTTAAACACCATTGACCAAGGCAACATAGGAAAGAAAGCATTTAATTGGGCTTACAGTTTTAGAGAGTTAAGAGTCCATCATGGCAGGGTGACAGTGCAGTAGTGCAGTAAGCAACAGGCTGGCTGTAGCAGCAACTGAGAGTTCATAACTCTAAAAGGAGGAAGCATAGAGCACACATGAATGGTGCAAGTTGAGCAAACCTCACTGCCCCTCCCTCTGTGACACGCCTCCTCCAACAAGGCCATTCCTCCTAGTCCTTCCTAAGCAGTTCTACCCATTAGGAACCAAACATTGAAATGTAGGCCAGTCTTATTCAAAGCACCACACTATTTTATTCAGTCCAAGACCCCAACCTGTGGAATCCTGTTGCCATGTCTAGAATGGGTTTTTCCATATCCATTAACTCAACTAGAAACTCCCTCAAAGATTTGCCTACAGGTTTGTTTCTATGGTGACTCTAAATCCCTCAAGTTGGAAAAGTAAACTATTGCATTAGACAAAGTGAAGTTTTAGAATGTAGGTAATAACAAGTTTTCCCTTATTTTGCCAACTGTTTTAGTAGTTATAGTAGTTTTCTGGAACCATGTGCTAAGGTAGACAGTATAGGGTTCCTGCAGTGTATTGCCCCCCGTTAGTCCAAGACAGTGGCCAAAGCCTGAAGTAGTTATCAATATCCCCTTAGATCTGACAACCTGTTTAGGGGAAACTAATAGTATATATTATTAGTTTAAGCCTGATAAACTATTAATTTCACTTAGGAATAGATTAGTGTTATTAAATATACTTTAGTATAGATTTTGGGGGCATAAACATAAATATTTAGGAGACAGTTTAATGCTATATCAGTTTATCTAAATAATAATATCTAGCTCTCCATTAGGGACTGCAGTCACAACCACCACCATAGGTTTTGAGGTAGTTTGCAGTACTAGTAAGAGAAGTCTATTTTTGGTGATTAGTAGTCAGTGTAGACACATGGCTACACAAAGTACTGATAGAGGATATTTATTGTCTCCTCTCTAAAACTCAGGGAAAATTTCAGAAAGGGGTTATAGGAATATAAAAACCAGCAGATAGAAAAGCTGTGAAATGCCATTTTCTGTAGAAGACAAAATCATAGTAAGTGCAGTGCCTCCAAAGGGATTGTATATGAATAAGCCTGCCATCTGTCAAGCATGGATGGAGGAGGACCTCAGTGATCTCAGCTGCTCACTGCTTGACTATTTGCTACTAATAGGTTCAGAAAGAGGGGGATGTTAGTGCTTTCACCAGGCTCCCATGACTAGTTTTAATCCACTAGGGTCACAGATGACCTTGTTGGGGGTCACAAAACAAAATTGAAAGTCATGAACTTAGGAAAGACATTGGTGGAGGTGGTTGGGTGGGTGGTACTGATGGGAAGGAGAAAAGAGAAGGTTAAAAGGGAGAGAATCAGAATATCTTGCAGTATAAGCATGAAGTTGCCATATAATAAAATTTGTTTTTAAAAACACCTCTAAAGTGACCAGAAGCTTGAGTAGTCATACTTATATTGAAAAATGCAAAGAATATGAAGCTATAGAATCATGACATATTTTTAAAAATATGTTGATTTTTTTTTTTTTTT
>JAQHUG010000065.1:7328533-7343051 GCA_028555095.1 Dicrostonyx torquatus
TTTAACATTTTCTTTGACCAAGTAAGCCATTTCTTCTATTGTATCTTTAATACCTGACATTTTCAGTTCACCGTTCTGTTGGTGAGGTTTGCCTCTGGGATTCCTGTTTGAATTACTAAATATTTTGTTTTCAGATTTCCCTCAGTTTGGGTTTTCTTTATTGATCCTGTTTTAATCATTTCCTCCCATTGTGTGTTTGTGTTTTCATAGATTTACTTATGGCTTTTAGTCATTTCTATTTCTATTTGACTGTTAGTCATAGTCAAAGGGCTATTTTAAGGTCTTTATCTTGTACTTCAGCTATGTTGCAGTTCTCAGTGCCTACTGTGGTAGGGTTGCTGTGCCCTTGTAGAGATGCATTTTCTTGGCCTGTATTGATTGTTTTTACCCTGGAGTCTAAACATCTCTGTTTGGAACAATTGAAATTCTAGGTGTTGAAATTCTAGGTCTTTGGTGGGTACATGTTTTGTTCCTAGGTTTCTGCTGCCCTGAATGCTTCTTAGGAATGTGTTGTGGCCCTGTATTGCCTGGTAAGAAATTCTGGGATTCTGCTAGATGTGGCCACTGGGTTCAAGGTAAAATATGTTTCTAGGTATTGGGAGTTCTCACTTAGAAATGGGAATGGATTGGTAGGACCCTACAGGGAACCACCAGGATCCGCTTATTCTTCTAGAAATGGGGGCAGAAAGAGGAGAAGCCACAACAGGTAGTCTGTTAAAAAGCTGTGCATAAGATGAGGGAATGGGGGCGTGGATTTGAATGAGAGAAGGTTGAAGATCTAAAGCTTGTCTACCTGCTTCCCTGGCTTGCTAGCATGTCTGGCAAAGTTGTTTGGGTGGTTTCCAGAGAATGCCTGCTGGCCTTAGGAGACTAGCATAACAGGATGAGTAGGAAAGAAGACTGGAAAAGAAAATCTGTCTCATATGCTGGAGCTATAGGCAGCAGGTGATCTGCTGCAGAGATGGGAGTGAGACTTGGGAATTGGATTTGGGATAGAGAAGGGAAAGGTGGAGATCCAGTTAGGCTACCCGTTTCCCTGGCAGAAGTGGCCTGTGATTTCCCAGGAATTGCCTGCTGAATTTGAGGACTGGGATAAGATGGTGAATAGGGAAGAAAGGTTGGAGACTTGTGTGTTCTACTGGAGATGGGGACGGCAGAGAGGTAAGGGAGGCCATAGCAGGTAGTCTGCCACAGGTCTGTCTGGGGTGAGACTGGGAGATTGTTTTTTGAGAAGAGCAAAGAGAAGTGAAGCTCTGCAGTTAGCCTACCTGCTTCCATTGCTGGAGTGTTCCTTCACTGATTCTTCTTGCTGTTAAATTCCTTTTATATTTTGAACTTTTTTTTTGAGACAGAGTCTCACTACATATCCCCAAGCTAGCTACGACTCACTATATAGATCAGGATGACTTTGGACTCACAGAGATACTGAGATTAAAGTTGTGTGCCACCACACCCTTCCTTGATATGAATTTTTTTTTTTTTTTTTTTTTTGTTTTTCGAGACAGCATTTCTCTGTGGCTTTGGAGCCTGTCCTGGAACTAGCTCTTGTAGACCAGGCTGGCCTCGAACTCACAGAGATCTGCCTGTCTCTGCCTCCCGAGTGCTGGGATTAAAGGCGTGCGCCACCACCGCCCAGCTGATATGAATTTTTTATCAGATGTACAGATTGCAGGTACTTTCTCTTAGTCTATAGTCTGTTTCTATTCTTGGTATCTTTTATTCTTTGCTATCAGTATTTTAGTTTTACGGCCCATTTGTCTATTTTTGTTGTCTGTACTGCAATCATTGTCAAAGTCATGGAGCTTGCAGGTTGTTTGGGCCTGCTTTGTACTCTTTGAGCATCCTTGATTGTGATTAATTTCAGAATAGTCTCAGCCACTATTGATTGAAAAATTTATTTTTCTTTTTTTCTCTGTTCTCCTGCTGGTAGCTCAACTATACTTAAAAACAAACAGTTCTTGAGACTCTATTTTGATTGTTTTCTTTCTTTCTATTTTGAATTTTTCAAGATAGAGTTTCTCTGTGTAACAACAGTCCTGAAACTTGCTTTGTAGACCAGGCTGACCATGAACTCAGAGATCCATCTTCCTCTGCCTCCTCAGTGCTGGGATTAAAGGCGTGGGTTCCCCACTGCCCGGCTTTGATTGTTTTCTTATATGTTCAGAAGTTGACTGTTTTGAGCCTACTGATGACTCATTCATTGATGACATTCTTAATTTAAATTTTGATTTCTGATATTACTTTTAGATATAATTAACTTTTCTATCTGCTTATACTTGATCTTTTTTCCAGTGTTGTTTTTCTAACAATGATATTCTTTATACTACATGCAATCAACCTTTAAGTTTTTAAGTCGACAATACATTATTGTTGACCATTGCTACAATTTTGTATAGCAGACATCTATAGTTTATTCATTTTATTTGATAAAACTTGATGCCTCATGATTCCCCTCATCTCAGCCCCTGCAACCACCATTGTAGTCTGTTGATTCTATGAATTTTCTTCTTTGAGATAAATCATATGAGTAGAATAATGCATTACTTACCAATAATATGACTCATTTGTTTTGCTTAGTATAATGTCTTCAAATTTTATGCTACATATTGTAAAATTTCTTATTCCATTGTGTGAGAGATCATATTTTTAAAACCGTGCTTCTTCAGATGGGTATTAAGGTTGTTTCCATATCTTATGAACATTGCTGCAGTCAGAATAGAGTGTAATATCTGTTCAAGTAAAAGAAATTATTCCTTATCATAGGTTAAAAATGTGAAGTCATATATGTTAAAGTCATGTCTTGTAAACAAACATTTATTTTGCCTAGTAATATTAAATAAAACATAGCATGAAAAAACAGAATAGGAACTGAGCATTATTACATGTACTGATCTTTAGATTGCCTACACAAATGTTAAATATCAATATTAAAATATCCTATCAATATGATGAGGCAGCATTATAGCTATGGTTATGGGTCAGGTTGTATTCTGTATTACATAATTGAATTATTTTATTCAATCCTTAATACTGTAATATATATATCATATATATCTACACATATATTATAACTAAGCACATTTTCTTTTTGTTTGTTTTTTTCTAAGACAGGGTTTCTTTGTGTAGTTTTGGATGTCCTGAAACTCGCTCTGTCACCAGCCTGGCTTTGAACTCAGAGATCTCCTACCTCTGTCTTCCCAATGCTGGAATTAAAGCATGAGCCACCCCCCCCCCGGTTTTATTTTTTGTTTGTTTTTTAAATGATTTTTTAATTTTATGTGCATTGGTGTTATGCCTGTATGAATATATGAGTGTGTCAGATTCCCTAGAGCTGGAATTACAGACACTTGAGAGCTGCCACATGGATGCTGAGACTTGAATCTGAGTTCTCTAGAAGAACAACCAGTGCCCTTAACCACTGAGCCATCTCTCCAACCCTTTATTCACATTTTCTTAATAAAAGCATGAGTCATTAAAAAATGTGATAACTTTCCCAAGATTATATATTTTATTTTGTAATATACCTGGAATATAATGTATACGTTCTAAGTTTAAAGTCTTTGTAGTACTGTGCTTAGCCTACTGAGTTATACTTTTTATTTGATTCCATGAATTTCTTTAATTCTATGGATTTAGAACATCTAGAACAGATGTTTGGGAGAAAAGAGAAGCAGTACTAAAGAGGAAAGCACACCCCCGTGTAACAGCACTTCAAGTGCTTCTTATGTTCTCAGGAAGTCTGTGGGTAATGTCCAGAGAAGATAAGCAGCACAGTGACATTTCCCATACGTGTTCTGTATGTTTTCAAAGAAATAGATGTTAATTGTATTCATCGGAATGGCGTCATTGGAGAATCAAGAGTTAAAAACTAAGTCACATTTCTAGGAATAATAAAGACTATAGTTATGAGTCTGGAAAAAGCTTTGAAAGGGGACAGAGCTTCTCACTGATGCATGTAGCAATTTGCAAAGTTGGTAAGTCAGATATTTCTCAAGAGAAAAAGGCTGGAACTGAGAGAGAAAGTCTGTGACCCAGAGCATCTCATTTCCAGTTCAAGCTTGTCACCATCAGTTTCAAGTTCAAGTTTCACAGAGATAATAAATCTAGAAATGGTTTCTTAAATCATACACACAGGATAGTGATGAACGGTTCCTTAAAATCCTTCATACTTTCACCTTCTACGCTATTTCCAGGATTTTATTTTTTCAAATGTTATGGTAAAAGGACTCTGTCATGTGTCATATGTCATTTAAGTACCTGGTTTGTCTTAATTAATATACAAAATTCATAGACATATTAACTGAGGTTATTTGGAGCTAATTTATGTAAATAATTAAAAGCCTAAAACCATTTATATGTTTATTGCACAAATATTATAAATACTTCTGATAATCACTGTATAATTTTTGCATCGTTTATAAGTGTTGTTTTTGACATTTCAGGCCTCTCTACTGGTCATTTTGCATGGGCATTTCACTCGGTAGCAGAAGAAGAACTGCTGAATATGTTGCCAGTCATGCAGAAAGATGATCCAACTTGGTCTGAACTTAGAGCAATGGGTGTGGGATGGTGGGTTCGCAATTCTCGCATCTTGCGCAAATGCATAGAAAAGGTAAATTTTTGTTTGGGTATAAAATAGTATATTTTGAATATTTGTTTAATGGCATCCTGTCTTCTATATTAGTTATTCCATTTTGTTTTAGAAACAACTTCATAATTTTTGTGTGTTGTGTTATTGGGTATTAAATGTAGGGCCTTATGAATGTTAGGCAAGCGTATCAGTGAACAAAGTTCCAAATCAAGCCTTCTTTTGATTTTTTTTTTAACATTTAATGATCTCACTACATTGCTGATGCTGGCCTTGAATGTGTAATTCTGTCTCAAACTCTTGAGCTGTTGTGATTCCAGGTCTTTGCCACTAGGCCTGTCTATTCTCAACCTCTAGTTAACACATTTATTGACTAGTATATGTAGTAATGAGCATGGGCCCCTTGTTCCATCCCATCTGGCTAGCTTACACTTGAAATAATTGCACAGAAACTGTATTCATTTAAATACTGCCTGGCTCATTATCTCCAGCCCCTTATTGGCTAACTCTCACATATTGATTCAGCCCGTTTCTTTTTTTTTTTTTTTTTTTTTCCGAGACAGTGTTTTTCTGTGGCTTTGGAGCCTGCGCTGGAACTAGCTCTTGTAGATCAGGCTTGGTCTCGAGCTCACAAAGATCCACCTGCCTCTGCCTCCCGAGTGCTGGGATTAAAGGCATGCACCACCACCGCCCAGCAGATTCAGCCCATTTCTAATAATCTGTGTGTCACCACGAGTCGTGGTTTACCGGAAAGATTTAGCATGTCTGACCTGGCAGCATCATGGCAGGCAGCTCTCTGTCTCTGTCTCCTTCCCAGCATACTGTTCTCTTTTCCCCACCTATCTTATCTTAAGTCCTGCCCTATCAAAAGGCCAAGGCTGTCTCTTTATTAACCAATGAAAACAACCCAAATACAGAAGGCCCTCCTACACCAAGTATACTTCTTAATTTCTGTCTGAAGCATTTGTTTAGAAAAGGACAATAGTTTAGGAGGGCTTCTATAGCCCTGTCACCTGTTCTGTGTATACTCTGCTACTGTAAGTGTATATGCACTAGTTATATCTATATGCTTGCACTTATTTGTGCATATATGCTTATTTATGTGCTCATGCCTATTTAAATTTTAACATAGAAATAGCATGTACTAATCTTATATGTAAGAGCAATTATTTGTTCATTCCCAAACTACTTCTATATAAGATTGTTTTTTAATTGTAGGTAGCCAAAGCAGCCTTTCATAGAAATAATGATCCTTTAGATGCTGCAATTTTTTACCTTGCCATGAAAAAGAAAGCTGTGATTTGGGGATTATATAGGTAAGTGAAAGACTTTTAGAGCTAAAAGTCACTTTTTATTCAGTATGAATGCATAAAGTAAAACATGTTTTTATTGAATATGTTCTTAGTTGCCTTTTGTTTTAAAATGTGTGTTCCATGTTAAAAGAAACCAAATGATGTTACTTCAATTTGTTTTAATTTAACATTTATCAGTCTAAAAACAAGTTTCTTTATTTCTTTGTTTCTTATTTGATTATTCTAAGAATATCTTCCCTCATTACCAAGAAGCAGGGAGAAAGGAAGTGGAGTAGAAAACAAATGTGTCAAGATGAATTTGCATCAGCATTGGGGAGGAGGAGAAGATAGTGGAGTCTGGGATAAGCATCTGTTCTCTGCTATTGAAGGACATGGCCCAGGGTGTTCCTGAGACTGTTATTCTTCTAGGTGCTGTCATTTCTTCTTCTCACTTGTCCACCGCACCCACTCTCCAAGAGTACCATTTGTTGAAGATTCTGTGTCAGAATAGCAACTTCTTGGGAAAGTTTTGATATTGAATATATGAGTTTTCTAAGAATCTAAGATTTTTCAGGATTATTTTCTATCAGATTCCATTGAGTTTTGGTTAACAAACTCATTTCCAAATAGGTAGAACAAAACTATTGATGATGTTTTAATTTTATAGTAGTGTAAATATTAATGTGTAAATTATCTTAATGAAGTATGTATTAGTAAAATTAATCTGCATGAATTTAAAGGTGATTTTTGTCTGAGTGCTGCAAATGCAGATCACTTTGAAATTGTAAGAGAACTTTTAAATAATTTGTGAGATTTATATATATAAGTAAATGCTTACCTAATCTTATTTTACTGATAAAGATGCAGATTCATAGTAATTTGTGAACTGACAAATGTTTTGTTTTCATTTTTATAACTTAATTTTTTTGTAACTGGATCTTACTCTTCTATTGTAAAAGGCTGATTCCAAAGTAGTATTTTAAAATTTTATGAATTTTGTTCCTTTATAGATCTCAAAAAGACACCAAAATGACACAGTTTTTTGGACACAATTTTGAGGAAGAGAGGTGGCGTAAAGCAGCTTTGAAAAATGCCTTTTCTTTATTAGGCAAACAAAGGTTTGAACATTCTGCAGCTTTTTTTCTTCTAGGTGGTTGCCTCAGAGATGCAATTGAGGTAAACTTTCTTTTTAATTAGCGTTATCATTTCTTTAAGCAGTTCACCTAAATATTAATTTTCTAAATTTTAATTTAACTGGTAGAAATACGAGGCTAAGTGCCTAAAATAACTGATAATATTTTACAGTAGCTTTTATATTTTATCTTTTACCTAGAGCAGTATTTTACAGAATTGATAAAGCAAGTTTTGTAAAATGAGTAATACTGCATATGAAGTATATCTGGCTCTTTTACTTATTGGACTTGAGAAAAATATCTTTTTAATTTTAAAACTCTAATCTACTGAGGTGAATTCAGAAGTGCAAGTTTTAAGAATAAAATTATAGATTTATACTGACTAGAGTTATCCGTTTCCTCAGGTCAAATTACTTTATAAATGCATGCTTAGTAGTGACAAATAGATTTGCAGATGTTATAAATGTTAATTTACTAAAGTAGACAATATGGATGCCAGTATTGCATTTATAGCTTGTAAAGTTTAGAGATTAATAAATCCTTATACATTTTCAGTAAATAGGTTGAGTTTTTCTTAAAAGCTGACTTTATTTATAAACAATATTTTTTAAGGTATGTCTTGAGAAACTGAATGACATTCAGTTGGCTCTTGTAATAGCAAGACTGTTTGAGTCTGAATTTGATAAGTCTACAACATACAAATCTATTTTACGTAAAAAAGTGTTGGGAATTGGTTCTCCAGTCATTGAACTCAGTTCATCAAACCTAAATGCACATCACGACCCCTTTCTTCGGAGTATGGCACATTGGATTTTAGAGGATTATAGTGCTGCTCTGGAGACATTAATAAAGCAACCGGTTACAGAGAATGAAGGTAAGGTGACACTTCCTAGATTTTAATAAAAATGTTATTATTTTCTGAAAATATAATCCACTTTCTGGCCTAATGTAATACTGCATATTAAATTTTTGGTCTTTGTGACTAAACCGGTTTTTATTATTTCAGAAAGATAAACTATTTAAAACTGAGAACTTTAGATTTTCTGTTTTATGAAATAAATGTATTGAATATAAGTATTACCAACAGTTGATTTTAAATACTTTGGAGAAACGGTAATAATATAAAGCCAGTTTTTAATATTTGGTTGAGTTATTACATTTGTTAATTAGTTTTATAATTCTTATAAGAAAAATAAATGCATTGACAAGAAAACTGACTTAATAGATGTGATAGGAGAACCTTAAACTAGACAAATCCTTGACTGTTGTTTTCTTAGGATTAGTAGCATATAAGTTATTTCAAATATGCCCTTTAGAGCTCTTACTTCTGGTTTTATTTCTGGGTGTGTATGCAAAACATTTTTTTTAAGCAAGGCGCTGTGTGTGTGTGTGTGTGTGTGTGTGTGTGTGTGTGTGTGTGTGTGTGTGCGCGCGCGCGCGCGCGTGCGTGCAACAGTCGTGACTGTCCTGGATCTAGACCATGCTGGCTTGAACTCACAGATCCACCTGCCTCTTCCACTGGAGTGGTGGGATTAAAGGCATGTGCCACCATGCCTGATTGTGAAACATTCTTATAGCCTACTGTAAAGTGAAATTCTTTCTATGTCTTGTAAAAATGGTGGGATTTACTTTACCAATATTTCTCCATAAGCAGAATTGAACTGTATGTGGTAGCTGGCTTTAGTAGTGAGTGTATCATTTGGAACAGTAAGTAAAATAACTTCTAGTTTATAACTTTTTATGTAGCACTATTTAATTAGAAAGTAAGTAAGTGTCTTTTTAAACTCAGAAGAAAGACATGAGACTTGGGTATTGGAGTCTTTTAGGTAAAGGGTCCTTAGATGGTTCCGAATAACCAGAAGACACCCAATCTGCAATTGCAGAAAGCAGGTTTATTCTTGAGACAAAAAAGCCAGCATGCTGGGATTCCCCTGGGGTTTGACCCCAGGGGAGGGTAAGGCAGCTCCTTTTAAGCCTACTTAGGAAAATTTCAGCTCTGGGTAAGTGTACTTTGAAGTGATTGGGTATAGACCCTTGTTGATACAGGAATCATTTTGTGATTGACCTCTGATCAGCAACTGTGGTTGTGATGTCAGGGATTTGTCTGCTGTGTCAAGTCTGTTTGACTGAAAATAGCAAGAACAGTCCTGCTTGTGGCCAGGTAGGAAGGACCCTGTCTGGTTACAAGACTGGATGTACTTGCTGAGGGTCTAGTTGAAGTCAGACATGAGTCAATATAGGATGGTGGGTAATGTGGGGCAGAGGTCTTAGCAAACAACTGGCTCCTGGAACAACTGACTGTTGTCCCTTCAGTAGTCACATGAGGTAAGGATTTTCAAATTGGCTTCTTCATAATGGAGGGAAAACATTATTTTATTAAACTTACATGCATTCTTGTTTTAAGAAAATATGTAAATGTGTGTTTGTGTGTGATATTAATGCAAGATCACATTTCTAGAACTATTTAAATTAGGATTCTTTTGAAAGACAAGTGATAATACTGGCTTAATTGACAGTACCAGTGTGAAATATTGGCTGAATTGATAGTACCAGTGAGATAATATTACAGGCAAAAAGAAATATTTGAATATGGGATAATTTTAGATTGACTACATAGGACTGAATTTTATATGGAGTGTCAAAGATTAAGAAGTTAAGGGTAACTCCTACATTTTTAGCTTGAGTAATAGTGAATGATATGATGGAGCACTGATTAGGTCAAGAAACCTCCAGTTAGATGAACTTTGGGCAAAGAAGTGGTTGAAAGAAGCAAGTTAATCAAAAGAGGTAGATGGCTAAAGGGTGATAGGGACCAAGGGCACATCAGATAAGCAACCCCCAGGGCAAAAATGTTTTTGTATTTAAGTAGAAATGCTGTTGGGAATTGAGATCTGCAAATTAACAGCATATAAATGGTGTTTAAGATTGTGGGACTGTTATGAGTTTAACTTGGGGAGAGTGGCTAGAATTTAGTATATATAGTCAGAGAAGACAAGGACTAGCCAAACTAACTGAAGAGATGTATCCAGGGACTAGTGAGAAAAAGAGCTAAGGAATCTATCTGAAGTTGTTGTTTCCTTTTAAAATACAATTGTAAAATCTTTTCTGTTCAGTGACAAGGATTAGTGTGGTCTATATAATAAATATAGTATTATAATTTGTCCAAAGACGTGGTCAAGTTTCCTCAGAGGAAAGAGGGACTTTTATACAGTCATAAATTCTCAGTTCAGATCTTAAGCTTCTCTTGACTTACAAAGTGAATTTGCTTTCAGATCAAGTCGTGATGTCAGCCTGTAATCCTGTAGTTTTTAATTTCTACAATTTTCTAAGAACACATCCACTTTTGCTAAGACGTCATTTTGGATCAACTGATACATTTTCAACTCACATGGCTTTAAGAGGAAAGAGTGGATTGGCTGGAGCAATTAATCTAAATGAAAGAAGATTATTTTTTAGTACTGCTAGTGCTCACCTAAAATCTGGCTGCCCGATGTTAGCTTTGGAAGTATTGTCAAAGATGCCCAAAGTTGTCAAGAAAACAAAACACTTGTGTAGAGCATCAAGTTTTTTTACTAGTAAAGAGTCTTCTCCATTACAATCAGATGCAAAAGAAGATAAGTCTTCTGCTGTTGACTGGTCACAGTCACTGATAAATGGTTTTGAATCTTCTTCAGAGGGTTCCTCAGAGAGACAGTCAAGCTCTACCTTTTCCTTTGATTGGAGCCAACCAAGTGTGGTATTTCAGGATGACTCTTTGGAGTTGAAATGGGATAGTGATAATGATGAAGAAAATGAAGATCCCCCTATTTCAATGAAAGAAATAAAACCTTTGCCGAGAAAAACAGATAAAAAATTAGACGAATTAAGCAGTTACACAGACTCTTTAAGCACACTAGATGAAAGTGACATTTTAAATCCATCAGAAGATATAATTGCTGTTCAACTAAAATTTAGAGCATGTTTAAAGATCCTCACAGTGGAACTTCGTACTTTATCTACTGGCTATGAAATAGATGGTGGGAAATTGCGTTACCAACTCTACCACTGGCTTGAAAAAGAGGTGGTAGCTCTTCAGAGGATCTGTGACTTTTGCTCAGATGTCGAACAGCTGCAGAACACATTTAGTCAAAGTGCAGGGGAATCTGGATTAAGTGAGGATATTGATGATTTGCATCACCAAACAACATTGAAACAAAGGAGAGAAAGTTTCCAGGAAAAAAGACAATGGCTCTTGAAGTATCAGTCACTCTTGAGAATGTTTCTTAGTTACTGTGTACTTCATGGCTCTCATGGTGGGGGTCTTGCATCTGTGAGAATGGAATTAATCTTACTTTTGCAAGAATCTCAGCAGGTATGTAACATTTTTTTGTTTTGTTTCCATGCAAGGTGTCATGTAACTCTAGCTAGTCTATATGTCTCTATGTAGACTAGACTAGACCTTGACAGATACCCTCCTGCCTCTGCCTGTGCCTCCCAGGTGCTGGGATTAAAGGCATGTGCCAGCATGCTGGCAGGTATATAACTTTAATTAGTCAAACACAGAACATAGAACAGGAAAGGAAAGGAGAAAATAGAATTATGTTAATTTAAAATTTAAAAGCTTTAATTAAAGAAAAAGATACTACCTGTCTGAAGCAGCTTTTGGTGTTGTGTTTTTGATTTTATATTAATACATGATTTTCTATGTTACAGTTGCTTTAAGGAATGAATCTGTGTCTAGTCATAGTAGGATTTGGAGGTGCTATGTACGTTACAGTTGCAGAACAGATCTTGTTAGGTGTTATGACTTGTTTTGTTTGTATGAACACAGTCTTTTGAACACCTTCTGAAGTAATGAGCATCACCTTATGGAGGAGTATTAAGGGTTTTATTGTTTCAGATAACAGCTGTAGAAACATTTATGTCCTCAGGTTGTAGCAACTTAAGGTATTTGTACTCTGAATGCTTTTAATTTTTAATTTTGAAGCTTTTTGAAAGATCCACTGAATTTCTTAAAGAGTAGAGTATAACTAAATATAGTCGTTTAACTTTTTATCTCTTTATTTTTAAGGAAACGGCAGAGCCAGTGTTTCCTAACCCTCTGTCAGAACAAACTTCAGTGCCTCTTCTCTTTGCTTGTACAGCCAGTGCCAAAACAGTAGTTGCCAATCCGTTACTGCACCTTAGTAATCTCACACATGATATTCTACATGCCATAATAAACTTTGATTCACCACCTCATCCTGATAGCCAAAGCAATAAAGTAAGTATGCTTCATTTCAAGCTTTTTTGTTACCAATGTACATTATTTAGATAAAATGATAGATTTTATTCTAACATCTTTATTCATCTCTAAAACGTTTAGCTGTATTTTTTACATACACTCTCTGTTACACTGCTCCTCTCCTTATGTACTCATTCTTTTTGGCCCTGATTTTTCCTTTTCCTGAGCAGTCCTCCTCTTACCCCTTCATTTACCTGTTTTCTGAATCTGTTTTATTTTGCTTTTTATGATTATTTTCAGCTTGACTTTTAAGCTTTTAGTTTGCTTACACAGAACTATAAAATGAAGATATAAATGTTCCTTTCTTTCGAAACAAATTAAAATAAAAGACTAGACGTAGTATTAATTGTATTAACAATTTCCTGGTTTTAGGTCAGGCTTGCTGTGTTATAGGATACTTGAGTTCTTTTTCAGTTCTGTGTGTCAGTTGTTTAAGCTTCATTAGCTTCATTAAGATTAAAACAGCTGGGCTGAAGAGATGACTTAGTTGTTAAAGACAGTTACTACAAACCTGAAAACCTGCACTAGTTGCTTTGTGTGTCTACATGGTGGAAGAAGAGAAGAGGTTACTGAAAGTTGTACAAGTTGTCTATGACTTCTGTATCCACGTCAAGACACACACAATAAATAATTATACATAAATAAACACAGTTAAAAATCTATATATTTATATATACATAGATAATATACTTTTATAAATATGCATATATTTATATATCTAAATATACACCAAAATCTAATGAATATTAGATTTTTAACTGTGTTTTTATACACACATAAACACTCACACACATAAAACACCGATGACTCCTTAATCTTTTTTAATTGCATCAAAAGTCTTGCATATGAGTATTGGTGCGCACACGCCACTGCTCATATGGAGGTCAGAAGACATTTGCAGAACTCAGTTCTCTCTCTATCATGTGAGTTCTGGAGATTTAACTCATTTCATCAGGATTGATGACAGGTCAAGACATATGGAGCCATCTTGCTGCCCCTTCATAGTTTATAAAGGGTGGAATGCTTTCCATGGGTGGAATACTATATTTTTTTAAAGGATAGATGCTTAATATTTTGGGGTAAAAGCACTAACAGGTAACTGAATTATTCCCATGTCAATACTGAGTGAGCTACACATTTTAAAAAGTGTGAGGTATCTTGTTACCTAGCAGAATCATCTGCTAAAAGTTTGATTCCTAAATTTGTTCCAGATTTATTGAATCACCTGTGAGATACGCTCAGGAATAAGTTTGTTACTAACAAACTTGCAACTTATTTAAAATATGCTAATATTATTATAGAAAATTTAATTGATCACACCATGTTCTTATCTATTTGTACTTTATCTCCTGTTGAAACTATATTTCATCTTTCCTCTCGAGATTCCTGTAATGACTGAGTTTAATTGACAGTTTTGGCATATCCTTGGGGATTTTTTTTTCTGACATCGTCTTAAAATTCCTGCTATCTTCCAGGTTATAATACCATACCAGTTTGAGTTTTTGTTGTACTTATAGTAAAATCTCCTTCCACAATTTTACCCTCTTCAATATGCTCAATTTTTACAATTTATTTGTCATCCCCTTTTTTTTACTGTATTACTCTACAGTAGAAATCCATAAAGCGTGTACTACATAGTTTGAAAATTAATTTCCTAAAAACTGCTCATTTTCAGCAAACTACATTCATTACTTCTGTTACTTTATTTTATTACACTTATATATCCATTTATTTTATAAATTTGTATGTGTGTGCATACACACTTGAACGCTACAACTAACATGTGGAACTTAGTGTACAGCTCTTGGGGATCATTTTTCTTCTATGTGGGCTCCAGGGAGCAAACTCAGGCTTGTTAACAAATCCTTTCCCTGCTGGCCTGTTAACATTAGTTACAGGAATCCATGCTGTATCATATTAGCTTTGCCTTCTTAAATTCCTGTTGCTGCTTAAGAACTATCCTGAAATATGACTGGCTTTAATTTCATTCCATCAGTTGACTTGTCATTTCTTTTTTTAGCCAACATGGCTATTCTCTGAACTTATTTATGCTTGTGATCTCCTGTTGGGTAACTAGATTCTAGGTGATATAGCCTCATTTATTTTCATTATTATTATTATTATTACTATTATTACAAGAAAAATTTACATTTACTCCCCTTGTTCCCGACCCTCCCGCTCCCCCCCTACCCCACCGCCCTCCCCCTGCTTCCTTAAGATGGGGCAGGATACCCTGCCCTGT